>VWZX01008139.1:108283-263266 GCA_013399015.1 Galbula dea
CGCCCCACCGCGCCCCGCCCCTGCCGCCGATAAGCCACGCCCCCGCCGCCGATAAGCCACGCCACGCCCGGCGGCCGCGACGGGACACGCCCCCTTGCCTCGCCCCCTCTCCACGCCTCCTCGCCTAGCGCCTCCTGCTGGCCAGCGCTCCTGGTGCAGAACCCCTCCCCCACCCCGGCCACTCAAGCAGCCTTCGGACACTATCCCTCAGCACCTGGGTCCACCCCGTGGGATCATTCACATACTTCCCAGAAGCATTTGCCTCTCCAAACACATTTTCCACTCCCAGCCACATGTGACGCTAAGGATATTTGCCCCCCTAAACATATTTGCCCATCGGATGCATTTGCCCGTCAAACACGTTTGCCCCTCCTCCAGCATTTGCTTCCCAACAGCATCTGCCCCTCCAAAACGTTCACCCCCACAGCAGCATCTGCCTCCCCAAACACCTTTATTCCCCCAATCCATTTGCTCCCCAGCAGCACTTATCCCCCAACCACATTTGCACCCACAGCAGCATCTGCTTCAACCATGTTTGCATTTTCCCCAATAACATTTGCCCCCAAGCAGTGTCTGCCCCTCAAATACATTTGCCACCCCAAGACATTTACACTCCAACTATATTTGCCCCCATAAACTCATTTGTTCCTCAGCTGTATTTGCTGCAACTGTACTTTCCCCCTCCAAACACATCTGCCCACCCACATTTACCCACCACAGCTACATTTGTCCCCCAAGTCACATTCAGAGCCAACCTTGGTGACCTTTGTTCTCTCCTCCCCCAGCCAGACTCCCCTAGGGTGCCACTCCGCCCAGCAAGGTCACTAACATCTCTTGGAGTCACTACAAATTTAGGGCACCCCAAAAAATACCTCCCAGGGACATTTCCCCCCCTAGGCCCTTCCAGAAGAATTATTCCCTGAGATGAAAAGCTTTGATTTAACACTTCCTCCAAGAACCTGGACAAAAGGTTTCCTTGGAGTTGCTTCCACTGGGAGCACAGGGAACATTGGGTCCTGCAGCCACATTTATTGCAGAAGCCACAGGAATGGATTTTTCCAGACCAGCCCCAGCCGCAGTTTGATTTCTCCCAATTTTCCATCCCCTTCCCTAGTAAAAGCTCCCATCAAAACCAGGTTTGATAAGAAACACTGAATTTCTGCCCATTAACTAAAGAATATTGGATGGGGAAAAAAGCAAATCACTCCAAATAGCCCGGGAATTCTTTCAGAATCATGAAAAAATCACGTCTGAAGAGTTTCAGCAGGAGCTGCCAGCCAAGTGAAATGGGCTTAAGTTGTGCCAGGGTAGGTTTAGATTAGATATTAGGAAGAATTTCTTTACTGAAAGAGTGCTGAGATATTGGAATAGGCTGCCCAGGGAGGTGGTGGAGTCACCATCCCTGGAGGTTTTTAAGAAGAGGATTGATGTGTTTCTTCAGGGGATGATTTAGGGATAAGAGTAGTGTAGGGCTATCAGTTGGACTAGATGATCTTGAGGGTCCTTTCCAACCGTAATGTTTCTGTGATTCTCTGATTCTGTGAGTAAGGGGTGACTGTTGGGTCACGGATATGATAGGAAAGCGGGGGGAAAAAAAGAGCTTTTAAGGCTAGGAACACAAAATATCCTAATTTTCCCTCTTGAGTTTTCCTGTGACTCTACTCCTCAATCCCTCCTTATAGCTTATCCCAAAAAAATCCCTGTGGAAAATATTTGTATCTCCTACTTGGAAGCAGCCTCTAAACCATGGTCCTCTCCTTTAGGTTTGTCATTGGATAGTGACCAAAAATTGGTGGTTCTTGGGCTCTGCTGATAAAGTAATTGAGAGACAGCAGCAGGTTGATGGGATGAATAACATCTTCCAGAAAAAGAACACAGCACAACAACCTGCGGTCTTCAAGATGCCTTGGAGACCTCCAAAAGCATCCTTTGTAGAGGCTGGAGCACTGAGGTTCTTCTCTTGCCTCATTACTATTCCACAGGAGAGAGCAAGAGGAGCTGTAAAGCCATTCTCGGCTGTTTCAGCTGGATGTGGGCAAAAAATACTTTGTGTTTTTCCAAAGCTGGAGAATTTGAACAGGAGGCAGATGGAAACCCCTCATCCTGGTATCCAAGGACTGTGGGACTGTCTGCACTTCGTATCTCATCTTGGAAGTGAGCAGGCAGGCAGGCACAGGGTGTATTTCAAACCCCATTATTGCTGGAAATGTGCAAGTGCCAAATACTCTAGGGTTCTCCTGATGCAAGGCTGCTTCTTCTGGTACCAGCAGCAGCAAGCATCCTATGTTCATTCTTTGAGCATCTCAAGTTCACCCTTTGACCATCCCAAGTTTGCTCCTCGGGCATCCATGTTCTCACTTCTAGTGTCACAAGTTCATTCTTCAAGTATCCCACTTTCATTCTTTCAGCATCCCACATTAATTCCTGAAGTATCCCACATTCATTCCTCAAGAATCCCATGGTGGCTTCTTAACTATCTCACTTTCATTCATTCCTCAAGCATCCCGTGTGCGCTCCTCAAGAATCCCAAGTTCATTTCTTGAGCCCTGCATGTTTGCTCCTCAAGCATCTCATTCCTCTTCCCCATTTTCCATTGCTGATCACCAAAGTGATTCCTCTGCTGTTTCAGAATCCTACACTCATCCTCCAGGAAAAGCAGCCAGACAAAATAAAAGTCTTCTGCACTCAACCTTGGGATTTTCCTCACATAAAACCATCTCCCTGCTCTGCCAGGTCACCCGTGGATAGTCGTTTCTTGGTCCCATCCCATCAACTTCTTGATCCTCAGGACCAGGGATGCTCAGCAGTGTCCCAGCAAGAATTCCAAGCCCAGCTACCAGGGAGGCTCCAGTGGGTACCAACCCTTATCTCCATGGCCTGGACCACCCTCCAGCAACTGCAGCCCACCAATGATGTGTTACCCAGCTGGAAGAGTTGTCCAAAACCCACAAAACCCTTGATCAAACACCTTATTCCACATCTCTATAGCAAGCTGAAGCACGGACTGCTGGAAAACCTCCATGAAACAAAACCCTCTTCATTGGAGAGTCCCCTAAATTTTGGGGGTTGAGTTATCTTTACATAACAGAATTCAGGAGAAAACAAGCTACCTAAAATTAACTAGTCTCTGACATTTGACTGCTCTTCTGTAAATAATTCAGTTCTCCTTCCTAAGACTGCTTTATTAGTTCTTGTGTTGGGTTCTCTCAGAAAACTGTGGTGGGATACTCGGATAAGTACATAAGGACTTTGTGAATTATTAAATGGTGAATTTTAAGAACAAGACAGTTACACAGTGAAGGGCATGGGAGTGCTGGTGGACAGTTCTCCAGGAGCCAGCAATGTGCCCTCGTGGATAAAATGGCCAATAGTGTCTTGAGGCACATGAAGAAAAGTGTGGCCAGCAGGTCAAGGGAGGTTGTCCTCCCCTTCTACTCTGCCCTAGTGAGAACACATCTGGAGTCCTGGGTCCAGCTCTGGGCTCCCCAGTTCAAGAGACACAAGGAACTATTGGACAGAGTCTAGCAGAGGCTAGGAAGATGCTGAGGGGACTGGAGCTTCTCTGGAAGGAGGAAAGGCTGAGAGCCCGGGGGCTGCTTAGCCTGGAGAAGAGCAGCCCCAGAGGGGAGCTGCTCAATGCTGAGCAAGAGCTAAAGGGTGACGGCAAGAGGCTGGGGCCAGACTCTGCTGAGTGGTGCCCAGGGACAGGCCAAGGGGCACTGGGCACAAAATGGAACCCAGGAGGTTCCACCTGTACAGGAGGAAAAAATTCTTTGCTGTGAGGGTGAAAGAGCCCTGGACCAGGGCTAGAGCAGGGGGGTTGGACTAGATGATCTCCACACGTTCCTTCCAATTCCCACCATGCTGTGATTCTGACATTCTGTGTAAAAGCCACGTCTGTCCAGAGAGGTTACAGAGTCTCCTTCTCTAGAGAAATTCCAAATCCAGCTGGATGTGATCCTGGCCAACCTGCTGTAGATGACCCTTCTGGAGAAGGGGGGTTGGACTAGATGATCTCCAGAAGTGCCTTCCAACCCCCACCATGCTAGGATTGTGTGAAGATGGGGTTGTAGAATGCAGCAAGGCTGAGCTTTGCAGCTGAGCCTAGCTTAACCACCGCAACAGGTTACAGGGGTAAGATGTCCCCTTCAAATTGCAAGCTTGCTCCCTGGGAGGATGTCAGACCCCCTCTGGGCTTCATGGATGATAAAATGGGATCTCTAAAGAAAATTTAGGACTTATTTTGGATCAGATGGTGCTCCTAGGCTTTGGAGGTACCCACCATCCCTCTGTCTTTCACACCACTCTGTCATCGAGGAACAATACTTAATTCAAATAATTCCTTAAAATTTGCTTTGGATTTTTGAAAGACATTTAGGATATAGATGTTTTTCCCCACTTTTCAATCTCCCTCCAGAAAAAAGGAAGAAAACCCAGTGTCATCTAACATAGTCTCAAAAGCAACATCATTAACCTGGGACTGGACACATGGACAATGATGCTCCCTCTGAATCTGGTCTGAAATTAACAGATTCCCCCAGTTTTTACTATTTAGTTCATGGGGGATTTCTATTAAAGCAGATTTCCTGTCATTTGTGGTACTTTACGCACCCACCTTTTCTTAAATATGTTCATTTTTACCTCTATACGTGATTTTCTCAGGAATAATAAGAGGGTAAGCCCAGCACCCAGGCAACAGCATTAATTTTGGAGCCACTGAACATTTTAAATAGTCTCAGAAAAGTAAGAACAAGTAAGGCCATGATGATTTGACAACTACTAATAGATAAATACATGGGAGAATATAATAAAAGGCTTTATCAATAGGCATAAGGAGGATGTATGAAGAAAAAGTGATTGATGCCAGGATGGCTCAATATTCCCAGAGGTTTCCCCATCTGAGATTAAGGTAAGATCAAAGCTTATTCCTTTTGTGGAATAGGTGGGTTGATAATAAAGAAAGCTAAAGCCAAAAGAAAGGATTTTTCCCTGTCATTGCCTCCACCAAGCAGCTGTGATTGAGTGGGAAAACACACCAAAAAATGGGATTTCTCCCAGTGCCAGCTAAGTGAGGGTTAATGATGGCTCATGGAGCTGGAAAAGCACTTTGGGATCCTTCTGGAGGCAATATGCTGGATAAATGGCAGGTTCTATCTATTTTTATTAGAAAATCCCTGCTGCCAACATGCTCCTTTTAAATGTTTAATTTTGAGGTATAATAAGCCCATGGCGGGTTCTTGCTGTTCTTTTGGGCTCTCCCATGCAAAGTTACTGGCAGCATCCGATTGACTGATCCATTCCCAAGCATTTCCGCGATAAAAGGGAAAAAAAAAAATCTGGATGTTTGAAGAGACTTATCTGTGGCACTTGGGCAAGCTTTGGAGTCTGTTCTCTAGAGGCAATATCAACTGTTTGAGATAGGGCAGGACTGGAGGACAAAAAATTGAAATAATTATAAAGCTACACCTTGTGTAAATATTGGGAAAAAATGATGTTAATTAATGGAATAAGCCAGGTAAAACAATAAACCCTCCCCAGCTTATTTTTTGCTTGGTTATCTTGGATATCACTTGGATATCTGTGGTAGCTGGGCAGCAGACAGCCAGCAAAAGCCACATGGAACTGCTGAGACCCATTCTCTTAAATTTTGGCTCCACCTGAGAAGTTTCTTCACCTTGGCTGGGCTTCAGCATCCGTTCCCCAACCTCATTTTGGTTCAGTCCCCAATGGGAGTTCAACCATCACCTTCACTAAGTCATGTCAGCACAGTGCCAGCCACTAGCACCAGCCTGGCTTCAGAGGAGCCACCGAAGGGAGAAGCAGAGAGATGGTCACAACTCTTTAAAGATGCAAATTGAGAAGCAGCCATCATAACGCAAGAGCTCTGTTAATTCTCTTACAAGTATGCAGATTTCAGCATCGAGTTTTCCCAGGCTTATTTGTTTTATTTAGCAATAAATTTAATACCAGCTCCCTGAAGCAAAGAGACAGATGGACTATAAACTCTGAATTTTGAGTAGGTTTACTTGCTTAGGTTGGTGTCATCTTTGATTTCTCCTGAAATTACATCTATGAAAATTTTCAGGGATTGAATTCTGCTTTTTTTACAGCCCTTTGATTAACCTCCTTTTATTTTTTTTGTTGTTTGGGGTTCTTTCTTGGTTTGCTTGTAGGTTGGTTGACGTTTTTTTGCACAGGTTACCTAAGAAGATCTCAAATACCATCTAAATGATCCTGCTGGTGTTGCCTCAGAGACTTGCTGAAGGACCTGAGAAAACCAAAGCGCTACATAGCATCTCTGCAGGTAAAAGAAAGTTAAATCGGTTTTATGCATTCTTTGGAATGAAAAGCTCCCCAGGTTAAAGACCAAAACTCCAGCCCTGAAATAAAATGGTGCCTTTGGAGAACATGGGGCAGCTGGTGCATAGTTTGGAAGGACCATGAAGTCATGACACAACAGAAAGGATGCATATCCTAGATTTTTTGCCATCCACCAGCAATTAAAAAATCAGGCTGAAGGCGAGAAGAAAGCCTCCAGGTTCTGGGGTCTCCTTCTCTAGAGACTTTCAAAACCCACCTGGATCTGTTCCTATGCAACTTGATCTAGGTGAACCTGCTTTAGCAGAAGGATTGCACTAGAAGACATCAGAGGTCTTTCTAAGCTCCACCATGCTGGGATTCTGTGGAACACCTCACCAGGAAGTCTAGTGCAGCCTTGGGAAGTCCCCGCATTGTGGGTGATCTCAATCCTTGGGTTGTCCATACATGGTAGGACAAAGCCATATGAGCTGATTGAGTGCTGTGGTGGCTGGATATAATAAAACATCCTTTTTCCCAGTGACTCTGAGGAGTATGAAAATCTCAAAATTAATTTGAGGATGTAATTTTGAATCCACATCTGGAGTCGTGGGTCCAGTTCTGGGCTCCCCAGTTCAAGAGAGACAAGAAACAACTGGAGAGACTCCAGTGGAGGCTACAAAGACAATGAAGGGGCTGGAGTATCTCTCTGAGAAGGAGAGGCTGAGGGCCCTGGAGCTGCTTAGCCTAGAGAAGAGCAGACCCAGAGGGGATCTGCTCAATGCTTATCAGTACCTAAAGGACAGGGACAAAGACACGGGGGCCAGACTCTTTTCAGTGGTGCCTAGCAACAGGACAAGGGGCAATGGGCACAATCTGGAGCCCAGGAGGTTGCACGTGAACATGAGGAAAAAATTCTTTGCTATGAGGGTGCAGAACACTGGCCCAGGCTGCCCAGAGAGGTTGTGGAGTCTCCTTCTCTGGAGAGATTCCAAACCCACCTGGATGCAATCCTGGGCAACCTTCTGTAGATGAACCTGCTGGAGCAGGGAGGTTGGACTAGCTGACCTCCAGAGGTCCCTTCCAGTTCCCACCATGCCACATCCCATGTGCTGAGGAGATCAGGGACAGGAGATCTTATAGGCAATGCCATGACCTCTGAAGGAAGTTCCAAGAGCCCATGCAGTGCATTGAGCTTTCTACTCCCAGCCCAGCTGGTACCTCCCACATCTCTTTTTCCCACCACCACACACAAATGAAGAAGGAAACTATTTATTAAAAAAAAACCACCAACAACAACAGCTTTATAGTTTCCAAGCTTCTGCCCAGGGAATGGGGGAAAACCTATCACTGTATGTCAAATGAAAAAGAGTGAGACCAAAGTTGTTGCAAGAAGCAGAGGATAAAACTGTGATTAAAATGGCAGCAGACCTGGCTGCCTAAAGAAATCAAACCATGGATTTGTGCTGTTTCAGCAGATGTTGGTTGCTCACAGCCACCCAACATGGTGAGCTATGAACAGAAGGTGCCTGTCAACATCGCCAACCTTTTCCAATAGGGAAACATTATCGAGCACTCAATTGCAATTGAATTACTACAGATGAACATATTACGGGCACATTAAAGCCTAATGAGCGGCCGGTGATTAATGCTATTACAAGGAATACCAAAAGAACTAATGATGATGAGCCACTTAAAGTGAAGTGTCAAGGGTTTCATTATGGATGACTCCTTGTTTTCTCCCTAAAAACTCCTGGGTTGAAAGAAGAAAGAGGTTGACACAGGTAAAGGCCAGAGAATTCCAGAGGCGATGACACAAGGAGGTCCCACATTGATACTCTTTTAAGGATAAGATTGATGGAAAATTCTGTTTCTTGAAGAAATAGTAGTTTCTTGGAAAAACATCTTACCATGGGCCTTAGCACCTTTGTGAATGCCATTGTAAAAGCAAATTATCATTTTTAGCATCTCCCCAGGCCCTGTTCTTGCCTTTCTTTCTCCCCTTAACCTTCTTCTAACCATCTTCGATCTGTTCTTAAACTCCTTCCTTTGGTTTTGCCTCTGCTTCATCACCTGCAGCACCTAGCAAGTGCTCTCCAACCAAATTTAAGTCTCTCAGGTGGTTTCACTCCTTTTTCCTGTCCTCAGTGGATCAGTTTTGTTGCACTATCACCCGGGGGTTTTGACCCTGTGGAGAAGTGTCACATCACACAGGCATTTAAGTATCCCCAGAAGACAACTACAGGACCTCCTTTTGTAAGATTTTTTAGGGAAATCACCCTGCAGTTGCTTTAACTTTGGAGAGCCAAGTGTCAAACACACTTATTTGTACTAATGTACTAATGTACAAATTTACTGGAATGAATTAAAATTGCATTTATTATAAAAAGTCATCAAACCTAAAAAAGACCAATTTCCTCCCACTTGGTAGCATTTTGAGCTGTTACAGTTGATGACGCAGACAACCCATCTTCCTCCATCCACTTTCTCCAAGTGTTTCTCAGACAGTCAGTCTCATCCCACCACAGGAAATGTTTTTGCTCCTCCACCTCCCACTAACCAGGGCCTTTTGGGGCTTTTAGAGCCATCTCCTCTTGCTGGGATGGGAATTTTATTCATTTTAAAAGTGACTTCATATCCCATTTTATTCTTTTTTGAATGTTGCAGGATTTGTTCTGTTTGAAGTCTTAACATCCTCAATTCCCGTCAGGACGATTAAAATTGATTTCTGCTATCAGCAAGAGAAAGATAATCCAAAGTGGGTTCCTGCGAGAGTGAGCTGTATCCCCATTAGAGCCATTACAAACCTTCTCTTATGATTTTAACTTTCTTTTCTTAGTCATTTCTCTTTGGGAAAAGGGCAACTTAGCACATCTTGGCCATACATGTCCTCCAAGAAGTCAGGGAGAACTATCTAACCTCATGTATTTCCATCATGGAAAGCTGACTAGGGGATTTAAGTAGCTCTTGTTTACCACTCTTACCCTCCCAGAGGTATTTTTAGACGGGTAATCAGATCCTCTAGACTCCTTCACTTTGCTTCCTTGGGCTCTGCATCCTCCAACCCCATCTCTGCACCTGTCCCCATTTGTAGCTGGGCAAACTGAAACAGGATGGGTTTCCCCCATTACATTAAGCTGGGGGGTTCCCAGTGCATCTGGTGGCTTTGCAGAAGGACGATGGAAGGATTCAGGCATGAAAATACACTCCAAGGGGTCAAATCCCTGACCAACAAAGAAGGCATAGAAATAATGGGCACAGAGGGTGAGTAGCAGGAGAGGATGTCACCATGCTCACCTTTAACAATCTCTTAGATCAATTAAACCTCAAACATCCTAAACAAAAAAAGTAATTAAAACCAATTAAATAGTATTTTTATAAATTAAAAAATAATCAGTTCAATATCTTTTGAGTAATTAAATTTTTAAATCAATTAAAGAAATTATTTAAATCAATTAAACAATTTTTTAAATTTTATTTTAAATAATTAAAATTATTAAATAAATTTATAAAATTAAATCAACTAAACTCTGGATATCCTAAATAACCTCTGAAATATGCCAAAACCACCCCTAAAATACAAAAACCATTTTTCCAGGCTGAAGGATCTTGAGGCCCCACGACTGTCCCACTCCTGTAATAGTTTGCAGCAAACCTCTGTAACAAATTTATGCAAATGAGAGGGGTTGGTGGTTCCTATCACACCTGTGGGGAAAAACAGTGAGTTAGTACCAACTCTGCAAGAGCTCAGCTGTTCCAGGGCTCCCAACCCACAAGGACCCACCCCAGAAAGGGAGTCCCCAGCCAGGCCCCCACCATCGAATGGCATCCCCATCACGAGGCTTAAATATATTTACAAGAGGGTAATTTAATGCCATCACCAGCTTAAGCTCCATATCTACTGGGCGTGAAATTAGTTCCAGCAAGCTGCAAATTTGCCGCTAATAAAAATATTTAGCAATTCGCTAGTCTTTAAACCAGAAGCAGAATATTTTCTTGTTCGCATCAATGCCTGCTCCTTTTTAATTCTAATATTTGAGTGTCGGGCACCTCCAGCCGTAAGCCTGCAAGTTTTGTGACTGTGTGGCGAGTTTTAAATCAGTTCACCCCGAGATTCCAACTCTGTCACCATGTGTTTGATCATTTCATATCATTTATCATGACCATGTGGGCCATGTTAGCCAGCAGGATGAGCCAAACATGGTGGATTTGCAGGTTTTAACTCAAAAAAGGCCACCTCAACATATAATTATATACAAAAGTATATGCAAAAGAGCTTCAACCCATGTAATCCTGCCTTGCAGCCCTCAAAGAAAGGTGACCTCTCCTTCCCCTTGGGCCCAGCATAAAATAAGCCTCTGCACTAACTGCATCTCTCTGCCAAGCCCATCTTGTCCAATTCTAACATCAGGATCTTTCCCATGCCTTTGCCAAGAAATATCTCTTCTTTTTCT
The DNA here is from genome assembly GCA_013399015.1 of Galbula dea. Lineage (NCBI taxonomy): Eukaryota > Metazoa > Chordata > Aves > Piciformes > Galbulidae > Galbula > Galbula dea. Next base: position 119,035 of record VWZX01008139.1, read on the forward strand.
TCAGAAAACCCACTTGTGGTAATAAAGCATCCTTCAGATCATTCCCATCCATGGGTCACCACCTGAATTATTTGTGTCCAGATAAATCCTTTGCATCAGGTTTTGTTGGGCTACGATTTATTCAATAGCATACAGGTGACTCTGCTTCTCCTTAGTTAAAGTGTGGTACCATTTGAGAGCCTTGCCAGAAAAGGCTTTACAGTGTCTAGATTATAGATATCAAATACATTGGATGTGGAATTAATCATTATTGAATTGTTTTTTCATCAGTTTGATGTGTCCTGTTCACCAAACAAGGGTTTGGATGCAAATGCCATGTAGTGTGAGTCAAAAGTCTCAGCAAAACCTGGATTTTCAACACCAGCAGCCATCCCCACATCAGCTTTTACCCTGGGGAAAACCACGACAAACGGGAAGTTTCTCTCAGAGTCATGCAGTCACAGCAAACAACACAAAAATCTTCAATTTCTGCTGCTTTCCTATATTTTTTAATTCACATTTTATATTCAGCATTGCTTTTAAGTGTCTATTTTGGGTCTTTTTTAAATACAGGTGCAACTCTAACATAAGCATCAAATCCTACTGGGTAAAAGCTGAAAATAAACTTCATTTTAGAATAGCAATAGATTATTCTTTGGCCATCAAATCTAATCTTTGCATTCAACTGAGCAGCTGCTGGAGTAGTCCTGTAAGGCAATTCTCTGCTGAGGCTTTTCTGATGTCAGCTGAGATAAAGAAAAGGGTGTTTTGTATGAAGTGTTTCATTGAAGATTGGTTGAAGACATTTTTAAGGAAGGTTATCCTCGGAAATATCCCACTGATGAGGTTGGTTTTCCCAGGTACCTTCCCCTAGTTCCTTAGCTGTGGATTTACAGTTCACCTCCGTTGTGCTCCAAGAAACTCATAGGCCTCCTGCAACACCATATGTGCCATATGAATAAATATTTTTGGAAAACTTTGTAGTGCTTCAGTCAGCAAGGCATCCCTTCAACTCCAAATCTAAGTGCGTGAGTTACCATCAGCTCAACAGTGTTGGATTCCTCTTACTGGGTGAGGGAAGGGCTGCGGATGACCCTACCTGGACTTTATTAAAGCCTGTGACAGTTTCCCATGGCATTCTCCTGGAGAAACTGGCTGATCAAGGCTTGGATGGGCATATGCTTCACTGGGTAAAAAGCTAGCTGGAGTGCTAAGCCCAGAGGGTTGTAGGGAACTTCAACTGGCAACAGGTTGTGTTCCCCATGGCTCAGCTTTGGGGCCAGTTCTATTTGATATCTTTGTCAATGATTTGGATGAAAGCATCAAGTGCGCCCAAATCAATTTGCAGACAACACCAAGGTAAGCGGGAATGTTGATCTGCTGGAGGTTAGGAGGGTCTACAGAGGGATCTGGCCATGCTGGAATGATGGGCTAAGACCAGTGCAATGAGGTTCAACAGGGTCAAGTGTTCAGACCTGCACTTGGGTCACAACAACCCCATGAACACTCTAGGCTTGGGGCAGAGTGGCTGGAAAACTGCCTGAGGGAAAAGGACCTGGGAGAGTTTGCTTGACAGCAGAAGAAGATGAGCCAGCAGTGTGCCCAGGTGCCAACAGCATCCTGGCTTGGATCTTGCACTAGTGTGGCCAGCAGGACTAGGGCAGGGATCATCCTCCCGTACTGGGCACTGGTGAGGCCACACCTTGAATTCTGGGTTCAGGTTTGGGCCCCACACTCCAAGAAGGGCATTGAGTTTCTAGAGTGTGTCCAAAAAGGGGCAACAAAGCTGGTGAAGGGTCTGGAGTACAAATGTTGTCAGGAGCAGCTGAGGGAACTGAGGTTGTTTAGCGTGGGGAAAAGGGAGCTCAAGGAGGACCTTCTCAGGTGGAGATTGGTCTCTTCTCCCTGGGAACAAGTGTTAGGACTAGAGGAAACAGCCTCAAGTTGCACCAGGGGAGGTTTAGGTTGGACATTAGGAGCAACGTCTTCCCCAAAAGGGTTACCAGACCGTGGCACAGGCAACGCAGGGCAGTGACAGAGTCTCTATCCCTGGAGGGTTTTAAAAGATGTGTAGATGTAACACCAAGAGATGTGGTTTAGTGGTGAGCTGGCAGTGCTGGTTAATGGTTGAACTTTAAGATCTTAAAAGTTTTTCTCAACCAAAATGATTCTATGATTCTGTACAACAAAATTAAAACCAACACATTGCATGGCTATAACCTGGCCGCCGGATGTGGTTGCTAGGGAATATATTAGATATTTTCAAACTCGGACCAAATATCTGGGACATGGTATGGTCAAGCAATGGGTTTGGTTCTGTGGCTGGATGACTCAAGCTCTCTGCAACCTCTTGAACTTGCTTAATATTGTCATTGCCAGCATCAAGAAACCACCAGACAGCACTGAGATGAGATGAGAGAGATAATAATAATTGAATCCCCATGTGGTGGCGATCGGAAAGGACCTTTGGAGATCACCTAGTCCAACCCCACTGCTAGCTCAGGGTCACCCACAGAAGGCTGCCCAGGATCACCACCAGGCGGGTTTGGAATCTTTCCAGAGAAGACTCCACAAACTCTCTGGGCAGCCTGGGCCAGCGCTCTGGCACACTCACAGCAAAGAAGTTTTGCTTCATGTTCACGTGGAACCTCCTGGGTTCCAGTTTGTGCCCATTGCCCCTTGTCCTGTTGCTGGGCACCGCTGAATAAGTAGTGAAAAGATGTAGTCAATACAGGAACGGGTTAAAGATGCAGTTGTAAAAGCTGCGGATAGAAGGTAGAAGGGAAAATTCATTAAAGGAAAAGCCTCCTTGGCTGATGGGCAAAGATTTATTTTAGATGGAAAGGCTGGGAAGGGTTCTTTGAAAACAGGGTTATGAAGAGTAAACTTCAGGTTTTACAAACTACCTGGGCCCAGAAATGCAAAGAAATAGGTAACTAGATAGATTCTGAAACAAGAGGAACAAATGTGTCATTTCTGATTGCCACCAGGAAACATGGGGAATAATGGAGGAGAAGGATTGGGAAAATGCTGGGGAAGATGGACATTGTGAAGAAAAATCCCTCTTCAGTGGAATTAATGGCACAAAGCTGTGGGAAGGAGTTTGTTCTCAGACATACGCTTTTGATGTGCTGTCAGCCAGCTCCTATGCAATGCCAGGTGAAGGCAGGTCTCGGAGACTTTTTGTGCTCTGCTGGCCAAAGTGGTTGATGTCACACTGGTGATTTTCATTTCCTTGCAGGAAAAGGCAGGCTGGTGCTGCGCAGCATCATTAATTGTGATTTTATTCCTCCCATGGAAAGACATGACAGAGAGGAAACAGCAGTTATGTGACATTTTTATGTACCATCAGACTTCATGTAGTTGAGAGGAAAACTGAATATACAAATGTACTTAGTTTTTTTTCAAGATAACTAGTAGATGAGCCCTGAGTACTGACAGAGTCATCCATAAAACCACAACAGCCAGAGTGTGATGGGTGAGATGGGTTTAAAAACATGCAGAAAAAATAGGTCTAAAATGGAAATCTCTCTTGTCTTGCTATTTGAAAAAAAACCAACCAACCAAATTATTTTGTGTTGGGTACTCACTGATAAACCTCCTTGGCTTGACTTGGAGGCCTTTGACCCCCTGTGAGGCTGTACCACGACAGTGCAAAACTCTGCCATATGTGATTGTGGATTAACCAAATTGGCTTGACTTTGACCCAGAATATTTGAGGGTGTAGACAGCTAAATTTGGGGGGGGGTTGGGGTTGAGACTTTGCTCAGAGAGAGATGCTCCCTGCAGCGGAGTGGGCTGGAGCTCGCTGGCCGCGACAAGCAACTCTTGCTTCGTTAAGCACTGATCCCTTTGTACCGGCAGCACTGAAAAGGGTGGGGGGAAATTGCTGTTCCACCGGGAGAAGGACCAGGATGAGGGCCCCAGCTAGGGAACAGACAGCTGCCCAAGGAGGGTTCTGCGAGCTCCCTGCCGCCAGAGAGCCAGTACTGATGGCGGGAAAGCGAGTACGTGAACGACAACGGACACCGTGACCTCCACCGGGTGACAGGAACCCAGCGGTCCACCCCCACCACCGCGGCGCTGGAAAAAGCATAGCCCCGCCCAGCCGTCAATGGCTGCGCTAATTGGCTGTGCGCCGCGGCGCGGTTGCTAGAGAGAGCAGTCGCGGCAGGGTGGCATGGGGGGGTTGGTATTGGGTTTGGGTCCGGGAGTGGTGCTGTTGCAGCTGTTTTGGGGCTTGGCTTTGCTGCTGTGCCTAGCCCTGTTCCGCGCGGCTGGACGGGCCCGGTGAGCGGCGGGAAAGGAAAAGGGGGNAGGCCGCTCCGTTCGTCTGTCCCCGCAGGTTCGCCGTGGTGCCGGTGGCGCTGGGAGCTGCCGTCCTCAGCGCCGTACTGCTGCTCTTTCCCCGCGAGGACGAGAGCACAGCCGCAGCTGCCGCCGAGGAGGTGAGCCTGCACCGCGGCCGGCATGGCCAGGCGGGCCTGGAGCTGGCGGAGCGTTACAGTAGGGAAGGCCTCAGCTGCCGTCCTGAGTCCCTGAGGAGGGGCCTTAACCTCAGGGATTGTGTCTGGGGATGGACCTTTACCTTAGAAATGAGCCCAGAGGGCCGCCTCGAGGCCTCGGGATGGGCTTTTACCCCGGGGGTGGTCCCCATGAGTGCCCTGAGGCCCTGGGAATTGGTCTTTACCCTAGGGATGGGGCCCATGGGTGCCCGAGGCCCCAGAAATGGGCCTTTACCTCAGGAATGCTCCTGGAGATGGGCCTTTGCCTCAGGAATGGCGTCCAAGGGCTGCCCCGAGGCCCATGGGTTGTGTCTTTACCGCAGGAATGGGTTCCTTGGGTGCCCTGAGTCTGTGGGGGTGGGTGTTTAACTCACGGAAAGCTCTGGGGGCTACTTTAGGGTGGGTCTTCACCTCAAGGCTGACCCCAGCTGCCTCCCGGAGGCCCTGTGCTGCCTTTTCAGTCTCCTACCGCTCCCATTGGTGCAGGCTGTATTGCTCATGGATCTGGGATCTGTTTATTTCTTGGAACAAAATCCCTTATTTTATATACTGTTATACGACGTGACCTGTGAGGTTTAGCTCCCATTCTCCCATCCCCAGGTCCAAGGGGCTCTGTGCAGGAATCGCACTCTTCTATCCCTCTTCAGCCCTGAGTGCCATCAGCTTCTGTTCTGTTTCTGCTATCCCCTTTAGCAGTTGGGTCTACAGCTCTCCATGCTACTACCTGCCTCCATCTTCCAACACACCCCAGAGCAACTCATACCCACATGGCAGGTAGTTGCCTTTTACTTTTTCCAAGCTTTTTTTTTTTTTTTTTTTTCTGTTCTAAAGCCTGATAACTGCTCTTCACCTTAATTGTAGGTTATTATTGTGCTCAAGCATGGAGCCCTCTGTGTTTTTAAGACAGCCCCTTGTTTGTGTTTTGAGGAGCTCCCCCAGTTTTGTGTTGCATCTCGCTGCCTGGGCAACTGCTGCCTAAGCTGCCAGCTTGAGCTTTCCCAAAGCATTTTGAGCTTTGAATACACAAAGTTTTTTGATATTTTAGGTGCCGTTTCCTCTGTTCTATTTATTATTAATGTATATTAGTTATTGCTGTTCTAGATCTTGATCTGGGTACATCCCTACTAACAACGCTTGTAAGTTCTTTGTTTTCTTCGCCTTGCGTACGACCTGCTTGTGTAAAGGTTGGAAGTGAGATGAAGGGCAGCTGAGCGTGTTTGTGCCCAGGAGGCCAACAGAATTGGAAAGCTTATTTTTTTCGGATCTTCAATTAGACTGGACCTACTCTGACTATCAATAATACATGACCTGGGCTTTCTGTACTGAAACTCTGCTAATTGGCTAATTAAAAAGTGAAACGTGCAGAAGGAGCCAACACTTCGCTCACAGGAGACTATTCTGCAGCCTAGTCTGAGTGTCTGCTAATGCGATTTATAAAACTGAGCTGGGGCTGAGTGAGGCTCTGGGGTAGTCTCAGGAGCTGAGAGGATTTTGTAACCAGCCTTCATGCCGTTGACTTCTCATTGTGTCTTGCCTCGCTGATGTGTTTGCTTTTCTTTTAATCTTCTCCCCTCCCACCCCAATATCCCTTCTAAAAGGGAAGAATGTTGTGCAGTTCCTTGCAGTGCCAGCAGGTTTGTGGCTGGGGAGAGCTGCTGCAGGTTTTAACTCATGTTTCTTCCTTGTGCTCGATCCTGTGCTGCTCCTTTTCTTTTTGTTAGCTTTCTCACAAGTGGCTTTTTTCAGGAGAAAGATTCTTTCAGCCATTTGTCTCGCAACCTACTTCCCACAGAGACCACTTGTGTCAGGAATGAAAAGCAAAGGGAGAAATCTGGTGGAGCCCCAAAGGTTTCACATATGGGGAAAGGCTGAGGGAGCTGGGTCTCTATCTTGGAGGAGACTAAGGGGTGACCACATTTATGCTTATAAATATGTGAAGGGTATGTGTCAAGGGGATGGGGTCAGGCTCTTCTCAGTGAAGCTCAGTGACAGGACAAGGGGCAATGGTTGTAAGCTGAAGCACGGGATGATCCATGTAAATAGAAGACAAAATGTTTTCCCACTGAGGGTGCCAGAGCACTGGAACAGACTGCCCAGAGAGGTTGGGGAGTCTCCTCCCCTGGAGATATTCAAAACCTGTCTGGACGCGTTTCTGTGTGACCTGGTCTAGGGAATCCTTCTCTGGCAGGGGGGTTGGACTAGATGATCTTTTGAGGTCCCTTCCAACTCCTAACATTCTGTGATTCTTGGACAATCCTCTTTCTCAGGACACGGTGTGCTCCCTACAGGCTCCTGAAGCAGAGTGTGGCTGTAAAATGTTTTGCTATCTTGTTTTTTTTCCTCCCTATCTGCAGATTGTGGACACCTTCTTCATTGGCCGCTTCATCCTCCTGGCTGTGATGAGCCTGGTCGTACTTGGGTGCCTGTCTCTGCTCCTGATTTACCACCTCATAGAGCCAGTGTATGCCAAACCACTCTGCAGCAGCTAGCAGCAGCAGTCCCTGCCAAGAGGAAATCCCAATTTCATGGCAATAAACCAGAAAGGGAGACCAGGAGACTGTTCACATTGGTTTTTTCTGAGCACAGAAAGAGCCTGCAAAGCAAGTGAAGGGTGTTGCTTGCACCCAGTGCTGCATCTTTCATCTCTAAAAGCAAAGTTTGGATTGAGCATGAGTACCTTCCTCTCCAAGGGGTTCAAGCCTCTGCAGACTGGAAAGGTGTTTTAACTTTCCCTCCTCATGCTCCCATCTTTTACAGGAGAGCTGAAAGCCATGCACTTTGTACTAGATTTCAGTGAATTGAACTGAACTGAGATAGTTTGTTACCATTACAGAATCACAGAATCATTATGGTTGGAAAGGACCCTCAAGATCATCTAGTCCAACCGATAGCCCTACACTACTCTTATCCCTAAATCATCCCCTGAAGAACCACATCAATCCTCTTCTTAAAAACCTCCAGGGATGGTGACTCCACCCCCTCCCTGGGCAGCCTATTCCAATATCTCAGCACTCTTTCAGTAAAGAAATTCTTCCTAATATCTAATCTAAACCTACCCTGGCACAACTTAAGCCCATTCCTTTTAGTCCTGTCACTAGTCACAAAGGAGAAGAGGCCAACACCTGCCTCCCTAGAATGGCCTTTGAAGTAGCTGAAGAGAGCGGTAAGGTCTCCCCTCAGCCTCCTCTTCTCCAGGCTAAACAACCCCAGCTCCCTAAGCCTCTCCTCATAAGGCCTGTTCTCCAGACCCCTGATTAGCTTAGTTGCCCTTCTCTGCACCCTCTNCTCATACCATTGGCCTCTGCCCATTGATCCAGCCTATCTAGGTCCCTCTGCAGAGCTTCCCTACCCTCAAGCAGATCGACACTCCCAGCCAGCTTAGTGCCATCTGCAAACTTACTAAGGGTGCACTCTATCCCCTCATCCAAGTCATCAATAAAGATGTTGAACAGGAGAGGCCCCAGCACTGACCCCTGAGGGACACTGCTCGTGACCGGCCGCCAACCGGACTTGACTCCATTGAGCACAACTCTCTGGACTCGGCCATCCAACCAATTTTTTTTCCTGCCAAAAGTGTGCTCATCCAAGCCATGAGCAGCCAGCTATTCTAGGAGAATGCTGTGGGAAACTGTGTCAAACTGTGTCAAACGCCTTGCTAAAGTCAAGGTAGACAACATCCACGGCCCGCCCTTCATCTAATAAGTGAGTTACCCCATCATAGAAAGAGATCAGGTTAGTCAGGCAGGACCTACCTTTTGTGAAGCCATGCTGACTGGACCCGATCTCCCGGCTGCTCTGCAAGAGATCACAGAATCACAGAATATTAGGAGTTGGAAGGGACCTCGAAAGATCATCTAGTCCAACCCCCCTGCCACAGCAGGATTCCCTAGACCAGGTCACACAGAAGCGCGTCCAGACGGGTTTGGAATCTCTGCAGAGAAGGAGACTCCCCAACCTCTCTGGGCAGTCTGTTCCAGTGCTCTGGCACCTGAACTGTGACAAAATTTCTACGTGTGTTCACACGGAACCTCCTATGGTTTGTTACTGTTCATTTTTCACATAGCTTAATAAAACTCTTAAGAAACCCCTGACTTGGTCTTTACTGATGCACCTCTTGCTGCCCTTTGGTGACAGTGTCACTGAAAACTGCATTTTCTTGGGGAGTTTTTTGGAACTCCAGATGGTGGGGTTTTGGGGATGGTCCCTTTGACCAGAAACCTTTGGAGTGGAGAGGAAACAATGTGTGAAATAGTGCCAAAATGGGGATATTAGAACCTCCCCCTGACAAGGATGGGGAGGAAAGTCAAGCCTCGCCTCCCTTCCAGTCAAATCTTATTTATATCCCTATCTTTTTTTCATGGAAATGGGAGAGGGAAACAGCCCTCTTGGAGCAGAATGGGGAGTCTGATGGATACCTCAGCATCCTTTCCATGCTGCAAATCAATGTGTTGATAGCATCAACTTGCACAAGCTGAGTGGCTGTATTTAACTGGCAGTAATTGCTGCTTTGTGCTGTTTTAGACATCCCTCAATACTGATGGTTTCTTTTCATGCATGAAATCTCACATGGATTTAAATAGCTTGCAGGAGGAAAGCATTTTGGTGGCCTGGAACGTTGTGTGACTGTTTCAGAGCAGGGAAGGAGCCTTTCCCATCCATGCTGCACAAGCAGAGTACCACCCTGTAGTAGCTAGGTGAGGTGATTTACATTATGACTTGTGTTTTCCAGCCCAGGAGGGATGGAGCTGCTCGGCCATACACAGTTGAGCCCACAGCAGGTATTGCTGTGAGGCTGAGTCACAGAATCCCAGCATAGTGAGGGTTGGAACTGGCCTCAGGATCACCTAGTCCAACCCCCTTCTAAACCAGGGTCACCCAGAGAAGGTTGCCTAGGATCATGTCCAGGTAGGTTTGGAATCTCCAGAGAAGGAGATGCCACAACCTCTCTGGGCAGAGCTCTGGCACCCTCACAGCAAAGAAGTTTCTCCTCTTCAGATGGGACATCCTGTGTTCCAGTTTGTGCCCGTTGCCCCTTGTCCTGTGTCACTGGGCACCACTGAGAAGAGTCTGGCCCCTATCCTCTTCCCCCCACCCTTTTAGATCATAGAATCATGGAATCATAGAATAATTGAGGTTGGAAAAAACCTCCAAGATCATCAAGTCCAATCATCAACCTATCAGCACCATGCCTACTAAACCAACCATCTAACGAAGTACTACTTCTATATGTGTTTTGAGCACCTCCAGGAATGGTGACTCCACTTCCCTGGGAAGCCTGTTCCAATGCTTAACAACTTTTCTGTGAAGAAATTTTTCCTAACATCCAATCTAAACCTCCCCTGGTGAAACTTGAAGCCATTTCCTCTTGTCCTATCTCTGGTAATCTGGGAGAAGAGACTGACTCCCACATTGCTCAGTACTGAGCAGATCCCCTCTGGGTCTGCTCTTCTGCAGGCTAACCAGCACCAGGGCTGTCAGCCTTTCCTCCTTCCAGAGATGCTCCATTGCCCCAGCATCTTTGTAGCCTCTTCTGGACTCTCTCCAGTAATTCCTTGTCTCTCTTGAGTTGGAGAGTCCAGAACTGGACCCAGGACTCCAGACATGGCCTCACTAGGGCAAAGTAGAGGGGGAGGAAAACCTCCCTAGACCTGTTGACCATGCTATTTGTGTACTCCAGGACTCCATTAGTCTTCCAGGCCACAAGGGCACATTGCTGCTCGTGGTGAACTTGTTGTCCACCAGTGCTCCCAAGTCCTTCACAGAGGTGCTTTCCAGCAGCTCAATCCCTAACCTGTACCTGAAGCTCAGAGTGAGACAGTGCTGCAGCCCTGAGCTGTGTACAGGGACAGCATAGCGGAGAACCTGATGGCAGGGAACTCAGAGCTGTCTTACAGAATTATTTTTTTCCCTGTTATTTTATCTTTCAATTTGATTTGAAGTTGGTGAACAGTAAATAAAAGAAGTGGTCGGCTCCTTCCAGCCCTGTCGGTCAGAAAATACCGCTGTCATGACATGAAAGATTAATAAGGCAGAACCAACAGGCTTGGAGACAACACTTCCTGTGCAGAAAATGCCCCAGCACCATGGACCTCAAACTTGATCACCTCAAACATGTAAGTACATATCAAAATAAGGTATAGGAGAGGTGTCTCTGCATTTCAAGCTGTGTAAACATTCAATACCTTCCTATCCTGAAACCTATCTCCTAGGGAGCCGAACTATCATGTTAAGGAACACACCAAGCACTTACGCAACACAAGCATGTCAGGTCTCTTGGTGATCTTGAAGTTACGCCTGAAACAAAATTCATATTTAATTCATCACTTTAATAACGTTTATAAACATGGAGCTAGTCTCACAGCTCTCTCCAGCTCCATTCCTGCTGTGTCTTTATTCCCTGTGCTTGTGTGAGAGCAGCGAGCTGGTTCACAGCCTTGGTGAGGCCATGGCAGACACCAGAATCAGCAGCATTTTTGCAGGCTTCTAGTCTGACGAAAGGGGGAACCATGGCAAAAGCAGCTGGGACACCAAAGGCAGAAATGTGAAGCTTCTTCCAGTTTTGTGCCACAAATAAACACAAGATTTTTTCTCTTTCCATCCTCTTAATCCATCTAAATCAGTCAAAAGTCTCATCATTGCAAGGGATATTTGGAAAGCCTTGCTGCAAGATGGACATGGTGGCTTCTGCACAAGGAGGCCACTTCAGTACTTCACCAAAAATCCCATTAATTAGGGGAAAAGCCTCATGCACTCTCACCACCCCCAAGACATTTCAGGCTCTATACTACTCCTTCGCCACTCTTAGCAGTGGGGAATGACTGGCTGGATGAACTCAACCCAGGCTTGCTCCACGTATTTATTTATTCTGGGCAAATCTGCTCCTCCCCACACAGGAGCTTTCCAGACGGTTCCTGTTTATTTTTGGGAAAGGAAAGACCGCGTCAAGGAACTGGTATGAGCCGGAGCTGCTTTCCAGCCAGCCCCAAATGGTGATTTTTTTGCCACCGTCCCCCGCTCAAACCTTCAGATCCTGGAGGATAACTTCTCACTAGCACATTTGTCTAGCACCCAGATCATTTTTTTTTTTTCGCAATTAATGTGTAGCAGCAGGGTGGGTTTGGCTTAAATCCCAACTTCTCAGTTACTGGTGAAGGTGTTGGGAGCTAGGGCAATAATATAACCAAGCTCCAGCCCGGCCTTTTCCCAAAACTGCAAGCAAATGATCCCAGCTTTTTCCTCTTGCAGGATGGGAACACAAAGTGCTCCATGTCCTGAGAAGCCAGCTGCCCGCTGGCAAAAATCATGCTAAATATCCCAATGAGATAAACCTGCTGTGCCAAAAGGGATGTTTATGCAAGATACTATGTGCGGCGAAGCTGCTTTCAGGTCAGGCAGGAAAACAGCCATTTTCCCCAAAAATTCCCTGCCTCGCTTGTTAGAAATGAGCAGGGATGCTCCTGCACTGGGATGTAATTTAAGGTCCGTGAATGACGGCGATTCTTCATGCCTCGCACTGCACTCTGCCGGCACTTAATTACCCTCACTGGTAAAAGCTGGCCTCTTATTTCCACCTTGACTTCGCTGACTTCAGCTTCCCCGCTGCTGAATCCCGCTTTGCCTTTGGCTGCTAATTAAAAAGCCCTTCAGCATTTGCCAGCTGCTTCTTGTGTAGGTAATTAGGACCATGCACCAGCCACTTCTTCACCTCCACAGCAGCCTGCCGGACCAAGAGCGTTCCTTCAAAATACCTCTTCCCAAGCCACCTCCCAGCCAAAGCTCAGCCGAAACAGTATCACTGGGGTGTCACTTACAGAAAAACACACAGGCTTTGCATTTACCAAATGGACTCCTAATGAGATCGTTGCGGGTGTGATGGGTTTTTTTTCCCAGCCACAGGACAGCGGTGGAAGCACGCTGGCCACAATGCTGCACCGAAGGGGCTTGCAGCAGGGGGAAAAGCAGCGGCCCCTCCACCAGCAGGGCAGGAATGAGACATGGCGAGTTGCAGACTTCTCCCAGAGGAGCTCGGCTCAATTTAAACAATCCTTTGGCTGGGGCAAACCCAGGGGATCCCTCCTGCCTTCCTGCTTGGCCCTCAATCTCTAAAATCTGAGAGAGATCTGGGGTTTTTTTTGGCATTTGGCTCATTTTTCTTTTTTTTTTAAGTTTAAAACTGCTGTGGGCTGTCTGCCCTTTCTCCTCACTCCCAGCAGTGCAGCCAAGGCTGCTCAGACTTTCCAAACATGAGAAGGACGTGACCCAGGCCTGTATTTGTCCCAGAAAAACTATTGAGTGGCTGAAAAAACAGGCAGGATCTGTCGGTAGAAAAAAAAAAAGAAATGGGGAAAGAAAAAAACCTTTGAATTAAGCCCCTGCATGTGTCAGGGCTTGTGGCATTTTTTGGTTTTGCTTGAAAATGTATTTCAAGACCCCCTGTCCTCCTCCAGATGGCAAATAAGCAAAGCAAAAGCTCAGTCACATGTGCACCAAAATAACTTAGCCCTCTGCTGGCATTGCTGACCCTTATGCTGTCAGAGGCAACATTTGCCAGGAGCCATGCAGCCTGGGGATGCTGCAGTGTCAGCCCTTGGTCTCTGCTGAGGACATACCTTCTCATGATGCTTCTCCCTGTAGCACTATTGGGGTTTGCCCCCAGGAAGGGGCGTGTGGGTATTTCTCTGAGAAAAAGGGGCCACTGGGGGCTTTGCTTTTCTCTGTCTGCCCCAACATTTGTCTTGCATTTTCACCCAGGGATCTGCAGGCAACCACTGCATTTTCAAGTCCCATCAAGCATCTCTGGTCAGTGTGAAGGGGTCCAAAGGCCATCACCATACAGCCCTCTCAAACAGGAGGCTGCCACTCTCCAAAGCTGCTTATCCAACTGCCCTATGCAGCTCCATTGCCTTGCAGGGGTTTACAGGAAGCTGCTCCAACTGGCCAGCAGGTTTTCATCTTTTTTTTTTTTTTCTTTTTTTGTCTCTTCTCTGATGAAATCAACACTTATTAAAAGTCACATCAGGCCCAGATGTTTTCTCCTTGGGTTAAGGTCCAAGGAGCTGAAGTCAAGCATAGTTCAGATTTCCACCAGGGATTAATGCAGCTCCAGGCACACAGTGCTGCTGTCCCCTGGGCGAAGAGCCAGAGCCTGGTCTGGGCACAATCCCTTGATGCCAAGCAGGCTGGCAAACATACCCGATGGCTTGCAAACACCCAGTCCTTTCCAGTTCCTCATCAGAGTCAGGGACTGCCCCACGAGTGCACAGCTGGCTATACAGCTGGCCCTCACCTTAATAAAGTGATGCTGCCAGAGCCTCCTACATCCATCTCTGCACAAGGCAGACACCCGTTTAACCTCCTGGGGACTCCCGGGCACCCATTGAACAGATCCTCCTAATTAGGAGGTGTCTAACAAAGACCATCAGCTGCCAGAGAGAGAGGCCACAGTGTGTGAGTGACTGTTTGCTGTGGTGTGGAGGTTGATGTGTACCTACAGGTCCTTTTTGGGACTAAATGATATGGATTAGGAATCATAATATTCAGGAAAAATGCAGGTTTGGGTATTTTTTTTTTAAGTGGGTTGAGACGATGAGCAAAACCAGCTTAATTTGGGCTCTATGAAAAGCCCAAGGATGTCCTCTACATAGACTAAGTGGCACTTCGTTAGTGAGGCGGTGCCTTAAGGTGATTTAGCACAGTCCTCCTTGTCCAATATCCTGAAATACCAAGCACTAGGATGGGACAGGCTTGTAAATGAGAGGCTGCAGGTGGAGAAACGTAGTAAGCGGGGTGCAATCACTGCCCTCAACTTCACACAGACCTGGCCGGGCTCCACCAGGAAACAGCAAAGGGTGGCAACACAGGTTTTGCACATTTTTATTAATAAAACAGCCAATGGTGAAGAATTAGCCCAGAAAACTGGTTGGCCCAGGGCCCTCAGACTGCTCCTCGTTGCTGCCTCCCACTGAAGCAGACCCACAGTGGCGGTATGAGCCCATGGGGCTGTGGCTGAGGCTATGCCTTGGCTCTGCCAAGATGAACACGCTCCTGGCGTGCCCCAGCCTCTCTCCTCCCTCCAGGCCTCTCAGCTCGGGGCAGCTCATGGCGAGCACATCAAAATTCCTTAAACCTGCAGGGAGACAAGTAAGTGGCTGAGCTTGGTGGGCACCATTTCGTGCTGGGATCAATAACGGATACTGCGGTGCTGCTTGAGAGATGGAAAAGGAAAACAGCTCTGCCAGGACACCCCAGCCCCATCTGCACTGCAAGCCTGGAGGAGAAGCAGGCACAAGGAGGAGATCCAGCCACCGTTTTGTCTCTGGCCAAAGCTGAAATGGTCCCAAAAATAACACTCAGCATTTGCATCTCCTCTCTCCAAGCCGCGCCAGAGACAACTTGCTCCCTAAAGCCCTCTAAGGCATTGCAGTATTTCCAGAAACTGAGCCAGCTGCTTCCCCGGCACAAACCAGCCAGATTTTGGTGCAGAGATGGTGCTAACCTAACCAGGACAGTCCTTGCCCCAACCAGTCCCAGCACAAGAGAGTGGAGCCCAACAGCCCTCTACTGGCGGTTGGAGAAGATTTGGGCCGCACTTACCACAGCATGAGGCCCAGACTATTGGTCTTTCACCTGCAAACACAAGACATAAAGGACCAAACGTTTTTGTTGAGGGGCTTTGGGGTGTGGCACCCCCATCACTGGACTGGGCTGCAGCATCTTCCCCCTCAGTGCTCATGGTGGGGCTTCAGTGGCAACTGGAGATGTGCCAGTGCTGATCTGGAGATTATTTATACCCCTGGTGCAGTGATTCGGCCACAGATTTAATTAGCGAGCCTGGATTCAGTGTAATCAAGCTCATTAGCATGGGTGGGCAAGTCAGACTATAAATTCAGCCATTTCAAGTGCATTAGCCAATGTTAATCAATCATGCATCTGGGCTAACATCTTGTAAGTCAGCCAGAGACGGGGACACACTGCCCACCTGCCTGTCCGCACTCTCTTTCCCAGCCATCAGAATTTGATCCTTTGATTCCCAAATTCTTATCTCGGCCTTTAAATTGTCAGTGGAGAGGCTGTTTCTAGGCTGAGCTTGCCAAACGAAACTCAAAATCAGAATGAATCAGCCTTGTGTTTGTGTTTAATCCTTTGGGCTCAAGCGGAGATACTCACACCAAGCTACTTCCCATCCAGCACTGACTCTGTTAGCTGCACACTAGAGCTACAAAGACACAAGGATGGTGTGTTTATCACCAAGAGGGTTCTGTGAGGTGCAGGTGATGAAAATCCCCTGGGTGCTGCACTCGCTTAAGGTAGAATGCCTCTTTGTGGCCACAGGAGCAAGACATTGGGCAGATGGCCTCATGAAGCCCGACACGATGTCCATGCAGAGATGCAGCAGCAACAGCAAGGGATAACAAATCTTTCTGGAGCGGCACGAATGCCATGTTTTTGCATTGTGACACTGGAGGTCACCCTGGGGTGGTTTTTACGTACCCTCTCTTCCTTGCCATGTAGCCACACCACCCTCGGACCTCTTTGACCACCACACGAGTGAGGAGCTGCAGGAGGAAAGATGGAAGATTGCCATGAGTCCAATGGCTCTGCAGACACCAGCCTTGGCACGAGTGTTTCCATTGCTGGGAAATAAATTTGAAAGCTCTTCCTAGGGATGATTGCATGAACTAAAACCGTGCATGGAGGAGGTCATTCAGAAAGCCAAGTGGATGGAGGCAAGTGTTTGGAGCCAATATGAGGTTTTGCAATTCGCCCTGTGCCTGGCTGTCTCCTGAGGACTGTCCCACCCTCCGCCAACGAGTGGGTGTCTAAAAGGGAGCCCTTGAATATCGAGGATGGCAAAACAAGTTCCACCAAGGAGAGACCTACCAGGCAAGCCAAGATGTCAGCTGCTATCAACATGTAGAAGACGTTATTCCAGCCCGTGGGGGAAATAAGCCCTGCGAGCAGTGGCCCTAGTGCAGCACCTGTGAGGGCACATGAGCCATGTTAGGAGATGCCCCATTCACAGGAGAGCAGGGACCAGGATCCCTCAGCACAGCAGCATCAGATGGAAACTGGCACTTGGCATCCCCCAGCTGTACATACCTATGGATCCTGTGCCATCAATGATGGCTGTAACAGTAGAAAGGGCTTTGGCATTTCCTTTGAGAGACTCGTGGGTTCCCTGTAGGGACGGAGGAGTAAAAAGTAAGGAGGAAAAGCAGCTTCACAGTCAACAGCCAGCAAGTCATAGCATGAGGCCGTTCACACCATGGGCAGCAATTTCCATATATTGGACCCAGACATGGTTGGAAAGACCAAATTCAGACACTGCCTGCAGCCAAACTACAGTAAAACTGGGATTGCCAATAGCAGGCAGTAATCCCAAGTGATCTGCCAGCGAATTTTTCCACTCTGATTGTGCTTAGAGGGAGAGGTAGCACACGGCCAAAGCACAGTCATGTGACCAAGGTGAAAAGGCAACAGAAGAAAAAGTGTGCAGATGGCAGCACAAGGTGTGACAGCCCTGCCCTTCCCTGCTGGGCTTCAGAGGCATTGCAAAACAAAGCTAAATTGCCAAAATCCCAGAAAACATCCCTTTAGGAAAGAGGGAGTAGTCTTTGGGCATGCAAGGGCAGTGTGGTGGGGTCTGCGGTGTGTCTCTTACCAAATCTGCTGAAACCGCTGTTGTGATGAGAGCGTAGGGCCCGTTAACCAGAGCACCGCAGACAATCAGCATGGCTGTGAGGAATGAGATGGCAATGGAAGTACCCAGGAAGAGATGAAAACTTTAAGTGCAGGGAGCAGTAAGACATCAGGTGCAACATCCCTAGCCCACGTGTGGACATCACTGTCCTACGCATCCACCACCTGCCCTTCTCTGTTTTCCCCAGGGGATCCCACGCAGCAGGCAGCAAATACTCATCCAGCACCACCCTCCCCCACATCCTGGAGCCCAGCTCAGGAGGAGAAATAGAGGCAGGTGGGTCTGCAGCATCTCCCATCACCCCTTCGGTGACAGGAGATGGCTGTGCCCAGGAGTTCCTCACCTATTGATGTGCCAATGCCATTCTGGCCAATGTGGTTATACAGGAACAGCTGGAAAAGAGACATGAGATGAACCAGTTAGAGGTATTCCAGCTGCTTTCCCAAGTGTTTTCCCTGCAGCAGCACCCTGGGGTCAGGACAGAGAAGGTGGGAACTTAAATTATTGCTGGCACCAAGCTTTGTAGCCCCCATCTCTATGCCAGCCACGACAGGGAGCCAAGCGCGCCCTTGGCTCTGTGTCCTGCTGTCTGCCTGCCAGATTAAATACCTGGCAGCTGGCAAACAGAGGTGTTGTCATGATTTACAGCCCAGCAAGGCTCTCGCACCTCCCAGTGGGATGAAGCCAGATGGTAATTTGCCCCACCAGTGCCATTGGGGGACATGGATATGATGCGGCCTCAGCTTTTCAGTGTACACCAACTTCCTTGGATGGGAGAGGCTTGAGACTCAGAGCCAGACAGGTCTGGATTACAGCTCATTAGCCATGCTTTAAGCCAAACAAGCTCTACACAGATGCTCAGGAAGGACATCTTGGCCAAGTGCTGGCAGAGCATGAGACCATGGGATACAAAGCAAAGAGGTGAAATATGGCCTCTTGACGAGCTCAGGAGGACCCCCAAAGCTTTAAGACAAAGCAGGATATGGCAGGATGGAGGAAAAAACAAAAACTCTGAAGGGTGTTTTTTTAGCTGTCAAGGACTCTACAATCCCTTTCCAGACCCCAGATCTGGATGCCCATTCCAGGGACATCTGGGCATCTGGATCGATCTCATCTCTCATCTCAGTTGAGCATGTGACCAGGTCATTCCAGGCTCTTGGGAAGAGGAAGGCAGCCATGATTCAAAGGAACCAGAGGAGAGGAAACTCTCGTGACTGTTTTTTTCCCCACATGACAACGCACCATGGGTGCAGCAACAACCAGCATCATGCAGCACGTGGTGGCTCTGCTGCCAGCATAGTCAGAGATGAGCCCAGCAAAGATCCCCCCTGCAAGAAGGAGATGCAGGTATCAGTCATGCTTGCCCAGCAACAAAGCTTCACCCAAAATCCAATGGGATGCTGTACTGTGATGCTTCTTCATCCCCCATCCTTTCAGCAAGGTGCTCCCAATGTTAAATAGTAATATCAGAGTGAAGAGCTTTGATTTATCCACACGGCTTTCTCCCCCCAGATACTCTCCCTCTACTTGCATGCAGCTCTGGTCCCTTCCATGTTTGTACAATGTATTATTTATTTAAGAACAAGGAGAGCCTGAGCAAGCAAGACCCATGGAAAGGTGCTGCAACGGTCACCTGAATGGCCAAATAGAAGTGAGGGGCTTTTGCTGACTGCTGAGTGCTACACATACAAGATAAACCTCGCTATGGTGCTCCAGGGAAAGAGATGGTGTTACTGGCAAAAGGTTCCCATGGAGGAGACTGTCCATCAAGATCAGAATTATCCCCAAAACATCCTCGATTCACCCCCTCCAGCCAGGTATGTGACAAACCTAAAATACCCCCAACGTCAAAGAGGGTTGACAGGTCCCCAGCTTCCTTGGCCCCAAAATGAGCTGCAAAGGAGAGGAGAGGGGTGAGGAGATGCTCTCCTTGCCAAGCTTGCTCCTGCTTCACTGTCCCCAAAGACTCACCGATGTTCACAATGTAGAGGGGCAGCCAGTAGAGGAAGGTATAGCTCACCAGCTTGGCAAAGAGCAGGCACAGGGAGAACTCCACCACACCCTAGCAGGAGAGAAAACATCAGAGCAGCCTCCTTCTCCCAACCTCCTCTGGATGGTGGGGTTTCCCCCAGTTTTCCGCCTTGTAGGGCAAGCTGCCTCAGCTTTGCTATTTCCTCCACCCCCTCGCATTGCAGGGGGCATCCTGCAACTCACAGGTATCCGGAGTGCCCCAAGGAAGCTGATGGCTTCAGGCTCTTCGGCTGCCTCCTTGGGGTTGTCGGAACGATTAGTGCTGCTCTGGCCCGAGATGCTCGGTGGCCCCTCGTTGGAGATGATTGCTTCAGGATCCTTCTCGTTGGAGGTCACTCCTCCAGCATCCTCATCAGAGGCCATCTAAAAGCAAACCAAAAGCAGGAGACATGCCTCTTGTTGCTGCAAGGGGCTGAAACATCAGAGTCGCTGCTGTGACATGATCCAGAGGACACTCATACCAGAATAACAAAGAGCATCCTCTGTGATAACTGAACATTGCTCTAATTCCTGACGTCGTGACCTTACACCCACGTTGTTTTGCTATAAACTGAGTGACTGCCCAGCCCAGGACAAGCCCGTTGGGAATCGGTTTGACTCACATGATGCAGAGGTGGACTACAGCCGACATCCTCGGGATCTGCAGGGACAAAAGAGATCCTGTAAGAGCCTGGATCAGCCCTGCTCCACCATCTCACACTGCTAGGGAGAAACATGGGGGTGGGAACCCCCCAGGGCTGGGCTGCATCTCCGAGCACCCGTTTCCTGGCAGCAAAAACCCCTGGTAAGATCCCAAAGGGCTTCACAAATGTTGCCTAGAAAGACAGGCTGAGAGGAATGACCAGCAGAGAGGCTGAGCCAGCTTGGATGACCCCAAAGGGTGCTGAGCGCTCCCGTGGTGGTTGAGTCCACATCCCTGCTTGCCACAAGCTGCAAATAAGTATTTGGGTTTGCCAAAACTGCTTGGAGACAGGTAAGGAGAGAAACTGTGGTCCCACTGATCTTGGCATTACAGCAGTCATCTGCTGTTCCCCAGATGATGCCACTCACACTCCACTAGGAAGAAGAAGCAGATGATGCCCACAGCAGCGATGACGATACCAGGCACGATGAAGGACAGACCCCAGGCAGAGGAAACCCAGACACCAGCGATGAGTGACCCTAAGATGTTGCCGACAGAGGTGTGCGAGTTCCAGATGCCCATGATCAAACCTCTCCTGGCAGGGACAGAGCCGGGGTCAGTATTGCCAAGGTGTCTGCTGAGGCCAACAGGGACCAGAACTGGGGTAGGACATGTAGGAGAAACACTCACTTTCCTTTACCAAACCAGTTTCCAACGCAAGTCACAACGGAGGGCCAGCCAGTTGTCTGCACCAGCCCGTTGCAGACCTGGCAAGAAATAGGCAGCATCGCAAAGCACTGTCAGACACCCAGCAAGCACCAACTTGATCCATGGAGTGCCATTTTGGGCAACTGGGCTCAAAAATAGCCATCCCCATCCCAAAGCTGTTGAGAAAACACTCAGTTTTGTTTGTTGTTTTTTTTTCTGCTCCGGCAATCCCAGAGTTCTTTGCATTGTTCCCATGGCTACATCGGGAGCGGCTGGTGTTGCCAAACTGGCCACTTGCCCTGCTCAGCAAGATGGGCGTGCCCCATGGTTTCAGCACCCACGCCATGTGTGACTGGGTTTTGTGGGAAGTGGAAATACCAGTGTTCTCCTGCTAAGAAACTGGGCCACCTCAATCCCCAAAAGCCACTGAAAAACTGGGATGAAGCCATGGTGGTGAAAACCAGAGCCTGGGCATCCTCCAGTGTGGCCGCACCTGCATGACGATGAAGTACCAAAGGACATGGATGTCCCAGAAGTAGCCGAGCCCGAAGAGCATGGTGAAGAGCCCGCTCAGCACCATCCCTCCCGACAGGTAGTAGCGCAGGGGAAGGCGCTCCCCAAAAATGCCGCTGTGGAAAGGGGAGAGTACAGACAGGAGTTGTCAGAGGTGATGCCACCAATGGATGTGATCTTAACAAGCTGGTGCCCAAATCCCAAGTGACTCCTGGTGCCCAGCTGCTTTCCCATTAGCAAAACCCCAGCCCAATGGAGACTAGTTTCCTGGTGGACTGGTATAAACTAGTGTGTTGAGGGAAAGGGGTACAAAGGACCTGGGTACCTGATGAACATCCCAATGGCGTAGGCCACCAGGAAGGCATTATCCAACGCCCCAAAAAGCTCCTTGTAATCGTCCCCATCTGTAAAACAAATATTAAGGACATATCAGCCTGGCCTCCAGGTGGATGCTGGTTCATCCTCATCCTGTCCCCAAAACCCTCATGCCCGGGGTGGGGGATTCTTGGATCATGGCTGGTGCCAATAGCACTAGAACCTGGTCCCATCTCAGCCCTGATTTCACCACCCACTGCCACCCTCCAGCCCAGGGGCATGGGGCAGATGCTCACTGCTTAATTACCTCTGGCTGCCTAATGAGCCACAACCTGGCTTAGGGCATGAGGGGAGCTCATCTCAACTGACATGAGGGTAGTTTTTGCCGTGACTGGGGATGCTCAGCCTTACCGAAGGGTGCCCAGCTGCACCACGTGCTGCTGTTGGAGTCATTGCGGGGGTTCAGGCCCAAGGCTGAGCAATTGGGGTGTAGTTGGCTCTGTGGGGCAAGAGAAGATGTGAAATCAGGTTGCTCAAGGACATGGGGATCCCCATGTCATCTGTTGGCGTGGTTGGAGCTAACCTTGACAATGCTGATGGGTTTTCGGGAAAGGTGGTAGCTGGTGTAGCAGATGAAAGTCAGCACCAGCGTCAGCCCCCGGTACCTGCAAGATAAAGCGAGCACAGTGAGGTCAGGGTTGGTGAGGCAAGGATGGGGACAGGGATGGGTAGCCTGTCACCATCCCAGCTAGCAAAGCCTAGCCTGGTGGGGATGTCTCAGACATCTCCAAGCTCACCATTACCCATACTCTTCTCCCCCTCTCCCAAAATTCACACTTTTTGGAGAAAAATGTCAGGTAAGGGGGATGAGAGCTGGCATCAGACCAGGTTGAATCCACTCGGGCTGTGAATATAGGATGCATGCACACAGCTCCAGTGCTATTTAACCTGTGAGGTCTTTAAAACACAGAGGAAAGCGTTCATTTCTCCCCAGGCACCAAACAGGACTCCTCTGTCAGATGGGTGAGCGGAAACAGCTCAGCCTCTCCAAAATAGCCAAGGCTGTGGATTAAAAAGGTCAGCTGAGCAGCTGAGTTTTGGTGGGGGCGGCAGAGACACAAATCAGTGTTTCCCCTTCCTTAAGCCGCTGTCTCGGCAAACTGTGGGGTGAGCTGTTGACACCTAGTGTCAGGGGTGGAAACAGGGCACGAGACACACAGCTGATTCATCATCACTCCTGGCATTAATTAGGAAAAAAAAGGGGGAGGGCAGGGGAAATGTCTTGAGCAATACCCACTCCAGTTCCTCCACCACTGAGCAATTTTGTCCCTTTTGCTTGGATTAAATGAGGGAAAAGAGGGGGAAAATGGAGTTTGGGCTCGTGGACAGGGATGCTGCTCCCAGTAAAGCTGCTGGATGAAGCCTGGAGAATCACAAATAGGATCCACCACTCCCCAGAGCAGGGTGAGCCCTGCCCTGCACTTAGGGAGAGTTTTATGGCAGCACAGAGGATGAGAGTGGTTGGGTAGCTGTGGCACTGGGAAGTGTCACGAGGTTGCTTCAAGTTCAGCAAAAACAAAAAGAAAGCCTTATTTTCATGGTTTTAACCCTTAGCTCTCCTTTTCCCAGTTTCGCTTCCTGAGGGTCCTTCAGCAATTACAGGCACCCTGTAAATCCAGGGCAGCTCCCTGCTCCAACATAGCACTATAGCTGAAAAATTCCTGGTTTTCATCCAAAAAAACATAACATCACCACCACTCCCTCACCCCAAAAACAAAAAGAAAAAAAACCCCACTGCTGGTGCCCGCAGGGCTGAGCTGAGGGGAGCAGAAAAGCTGCAGGGAGGAAGGGGAAGAGAAACTTCACCGGTGGAGCCCAGCTCAGCCAGATGTTTGTTTGGGTTTGGTGTTACCCCACGTTATGGCATGGGTAATCA
The DNA here is from genome assembly GCA_013399015.1 of Galbula dea. Lineage (NCBI taxonomy): Eukaryota > Metazoa > Chordata > Aves > Piciformes > Galbulidae > Galbula > Galbula dea. The sequence goes on from VWZX01008139.1 coordinate 142,344, forward strand.
CTGCATGGGGGTTGTTTGGAAATGGGCTTCCAGAAAATAAGTATATTAGAATGAAGCTGGCAGCAGGGTTGTCACCACACCAAAAGGGAGGTGAACCGGCAGGATCTTGGTGTTGGCCACATCCCATCACATTTTGAGGGCGAGGTTGGCCACGTTGCACCAAATTTTGAGGGTGAATGCCTGGCACATGCAGAGAGACAGCTCGAGGCTCATGAAGCACTGCTATGCATCTTGGGGTCCCCACCGTATCTTCCCTGCCCAGTCCTGCGGTGCTGAGCCAGGCTCAGTGCCCTCCAGCCCCAAGATGGGTCATGCTGAAACCTCTGGGCTTGGTACCGGTGCTGCACTGGAACCAAGTTCATGGTGGACCCAGTGCCCAAAGGCAATGCTGGTCCCCCAAGTGAGGGACCGATACCAGGGCAGGTCTTCATCCTGGTGCCAGTCCCCTGGTCGAGGAACAGTGCCCATCCTGGTGCCAGTCCCCCGACAAGTGACCTCTAGTCCAGTGTTGGTCTCTGGGCAAGTGACCCCTGGTCAAGGGCCCGTCGTCAGGCGAGTGACTTCAGATCCAGTCTTGGTCCCTGGGCAAGCGACCCCCCCGGATTAGGGCCAGTACCAAGTTCGGTACCAGTCCCCGGGCGATTGACCCCCAGTCCATAGAGGGTCCCTATCCTGGCGCCATCCCCATGGCGAATGATCCCTGGTCAATGGCCGGTGCCTATCCCGGTGGTGGTCGCCGGGCGAGTGAACCCTGGTCCAGAGCCGGTCCCTATCTATCCCGGTGCCGCAGCCTCCCCCNCCACTGCTCCCCGCCCCGCCCGAGTCCGGGCCCGCCCCGGCTGCGGCACAGCCAGGGAAGTAGAAGCCCCAGCGCAGAGCCTCCTGCACCCACTCCTTTCCCCGGAGCTCCGGGATTTTCCCTGGATTTTTTTTTTNCTCACCGACTGTCCCGGGGGAGGGCGCGGAGCAGGCGAACGCCAGGGGCCAGCGCTGCCCTCATGGCGGGCAGCAGCAGCTGCCGGGCGACCCCCCCGCCCGCTCCTTTTCACCGCNCCAGTCCTGATTTCAGCTAAGCCATCCCAGCAATGCTTTTGGGGCTATTTGCAGAGACCTGGGGAGTCCCACTCTCCTCTCCCATGAGAAGAAATCACTCCTCTCCTCTCCCGCTCCACCCCCCACCGCGCTATCTAAGGATCCCATTTACACCACCGGGATAGGGCACATCATGAGGGGGAGGAGCGCCAATGGCTTTATTCAACTATAATTCCTTCAAAATGTTCCTTCCTTAAACATTCCTTTAACATCATTCCCCCAACAGCTCAGAGGATCTACTGCAGAGAGCTGGAAACCGGGGTCCCCAGGACATGAGCAAAGCCTTGGGGATCTACCAAGGAATCACTTGTCCTTAGCTGCCCCCCCCCCACGAAGCCCTGAAATAAGTTAAACACATTTAGCCCTTTGCTTCCCTGGCTCTCGTGCATGCAAAACTTCGTGGGCTGGATGCTGCCCTTTCCAAATCCACCCCAACACCCCTTATTAGGTGCATGGTGTCTTCCTTCCCCTGACGCAAACAACTGTTAATAAACAGCACCAGCCACCACAAATCCTCCGGTGAATGATTCTCCAGCAGGAACATCCCTGGCTCCAGGGTCGGAGGTTTGCTTCGCACCCAGCAGGATAGGAACAGGAGAAAAAGGAATGATCTGGCATGCTCGGCCGCCCATCCTTCCTGCTGCGGTTAATATTGGAGAGGTGGGTTAATGAGGGGTTATGGTGCAACCACCGTCCAGGAACAGGTTTTTGGTGAAAACAATCACAGAATGGCAAGTCTGAAGGTCTTGAACCAGCACTCTCTGGCAAGGGGACAGAGTGAACTCACCTGGAGATCAAATATAGGGGGTTTTTTCCTAGGAGAAAAGTTCCTTTCCAGAGCAAAATAAAGGCTGTGGGAGCATGGGTCAAGTACAGAGCCTTGGAGGATGTTACTGGAGGAGAGGTCCTCACCCGGAAGAAAGCAAAGGAGCAATAAATACCTGGCTCTGGATCATGAGCTGAGCCATAAGAGAAGGAAGAGGTTAGAAACCTCAAATCCCAAGAGATATTGACCCCAGGTGCCTTGTTTCTCCTCATTTCATACTCCAAATGAGACATAAAACCCTTGAAACAGTTTATTCTGTAGATGAATGCCAAAATCCAAGTGCTTGCCTATAAAGCAGCCCTGCAGAGCAACAAGCTCCTTCTCACCGACCATCACTCCTGCGCTCCTGGTCCAGCTGAGCACATGCACAGAGCAAGAACAGGAGAGATGCAGCTTAAAACCGAGCCCAGAGAGCAGGACAGCAAAGGTGCTGTCCCGTGGGATGGGCAGGCAGGAGTAGGCAGGACAGAGCAAAGCCTTGCTCTCTACTTACACCAGTCACTGAAATACGGAGGCGGACGATGACACATGGCTGTCCCCATCACATACCCTTCCCCAGGTGAGCGCAGAAAGCAGCTAGGTCCCGGAGAGACAGCCTGGGCAATAGGCTCCTGCCCACAGGGTCACAGGATGAGATGACAGACCACAGAGCACGGCTGTAAGCTAAGTATGAAGGGACACAAAGGCAGTGCCTTAACACCTTAACACAAAGGCAGCATTCCTTAGTACAAGAGTTCACTGATGGCCTGAAACTGGGTTTAGCTTTAGCCTTTTACCACAAAGCAGAGAGAGAGGAACTGTTCTTTATGGTAATAGTCATGCCTGTGTTTCTTCACATGCTTGTTTGCATGCTCTGCACACTCCCGAGTACGAAGCGGTATGTGAGCAAAGCAGGAAAGCCAAAGATTTACTATAAAGCCCAAATTCCTCTATTTTTTTCCACTAGAAGACTACTCCCAGTTGCTTGGCCAAGCTGTACTCAGGATCACAGCACTCTATCACCTAAGTGAAGACCATTTCCACCACCTTAATGCATTCTCTTGAGATAATCCCAGAACTGTTTAGGTTGGAAAAGACCTTTAAGATTGAGTCCAACTGTTAAAAAAGATTCAGTGTTTCTGTGCCCCTAATGAGCCTGTTTTGTCGTGTTTTCCTTATGGTTCTCCCTCACCAACACACGTATGAGTCACAACAGCATTATTTAACATGTTAGAGAGATTGGTGCTTTGCCACTAACCTCCCTGAAGGGACAGAGGAAGAGGTTGGGTTAGAAACAAGCACTTGACTTGCTCTCCCCAGAGCATATTTGTCAGAACACCTCTACATGGCAGCCCATGGAAACATCTAGCTAAGTTTGTTTTCTCCCTGTACAATCAGGGATCCAGGTCCAGTTGCCTCCTCCCCAGAAGTTTGAGCTCCTACCTTTATGGTTTTTGTAGAAGACACAGTTGTTGGCACAGGTATCTGGGTGGGAGTCCCAGAAATCAGACCCGCAGGAGCACAGGGCGGGCAAGTCAATGTTACACAGTTTTATCTTCTCTGTCAGCTGAGCTCTTAGTGCTTCAATGTACCTAGAAGAGAGAAAACATTCACCTCTGCAAGCAACACCTGGCTCTGTGCAACGAGAGAAGATGCAGCCATACCTCATGCGCTCCTTATTTTCCTGCTGTTTTTTCTTAACCTTCTTCACTCTCCTCTCCTCCAGTTCAAGCTGGGCCACGGGTCCACAGGCTCCCTCACCCAGGGAGAGTTCTTGCTGGTCAGCTGTCTCCTGCATCCTCTGCTCCTCTGCCCGGCGCTGGTTCTCCTTCTTGCTCTTAACCCTGCAGGCACATACACTCTTAGAGAAGGGTTTAAGATCAGGGCAAAGGTATTTAGATGCTGCTGCTACTTTCACCCAAACTTTCATGGCAGGTGAAAGCAACTCTGGGCTCATTGTGGCATTGACTTTTTAACAGCTTTAAACATAAAATGGCCACAAGTTATTTCTGAGCCTCCCTCCTTTTTCACATACAGAAACATCAGGCTACGGAAGCTCTCCTGCTCTCAACCTCCTCCTGCCTGCTAGTCTTCTCACCATTATGGTCTTCTCCCTTCCACCTCCCTCCTGCATCACATTCACATATGCTCCTGGTTGAAAGTACTACCCAGAGGAGGGACTCTTCTGTCCTTCTGAAACCAAGCACAGTACCTGAGCTCTTTTAGATCCACCAGAAAGAACGAACAGCTCAACTTCCCCACTTCTAACTTTTTCTGGTTATGGGGCAGCTTGGACCCTAGCAAGAGCTGTCCTTGCAGCTTCCAGGCTGTGGAGCTGTAGAAGAGCACTAGATACAGCAGAGAAGACCTAAGGATCACAAAACTACTCCAAAATAGGTTTTAAGGGGCATTTTGAACCAAATCTTCTTCTGCTTCCTCAATTTCCCTTACACCTACACAGGTGGAATCTGTGTTGCATAAGCCACTCCAGAGACACAGCATGTTCCCTCCATGAGCAGCAATTAAGAAGCACAAAGGCTGTAAACTGAAGCATCTGCCATTTTATTCCCACTGCTGAGTACCCAGTGCAGTACCACCCTATGGGCTAATCAATGCCAAAAGGCATTTAACAAAAATCAAACAAAGGCTGGGTGGAAGCCAGGGGGAGAAAGCGTCACTCAACAGGACATGTTGAAACTTTAGATCCAGAAGGAATGTGTCAAAGCCAAACTTCCCCAGTGTAGTTAAAAACTCCAAAATGTTTTTCAAATGAAGTGGTAATAGAGCCTTAACTACCCCACCATAAATCTTCTGCTATAGAAACTGAGGCCAAGGCCAACTTTAGGCTTTACACCAAGTAATTACAAAGCCAACCCTTTTCCGTGTATACTCTGAGGCGCGGGCAGCTCCAGCAGCACTCCTCCAACCACGGATAAAAACCACCATATAATAAAAGGATACCAAATGAGCTTGGAAGTCCCTGGTGTCTTGCCAGAACTTGCAGGGCAGGATAAGGTCTCTAAAGCTCCTGAGTGCCAATTTAAATGTCAGAAATGTAGCTGGAGGAACCTTTCTTTAGACTGGGCAAATTCTCTCTGTAAAATGACCATTAAAATCCTGCCTGTGCTATTCTTACCGAGCCAGTGTTAAAGACCAAGTTGGACTGAGCTCCATCATTTTATTTTAGAGCAAGGTAGAGAAAAAAACCAAATCTAGAGTCACTTTCCTATTCTGGTGTGAATTTGCAAAGCTTCTCCTTAACACACAAGTCCACTGCAGTGGAGGTTGGAAGGGACCTCTGGACATCATCCAGTCCAACCTCCATGCTACAGCAGGGTCACCCAGAGAAGGTTGCCCATGATCATGACCATGTGGTTTTGGAATCTCTCCAAACAAGGAGACTTCACAAATTCTCTGGGCAGCCTAGGACAGGCCTCTGGCACCCTCACAGCAGACAAATTTCTCCTTGTGTTCAGATGGAGCATCCTGGGTTCCGTTTTGTTCCCATTGTTCCTTGGCTATCACTAGGCACCACTGAAAAGAGTCTGGCCCCAGCCTTTAGCTCTTGATCAACATTGAGCAGATCCCCTCTGGGTCTGCTCTTCTCCAAGCTAAACAGCCTCAGAGCTCTCAGCTTTTCCCTCTCACAGAGATGCTCCAGTCCCCTCATTGTCTTCATAGCCTCCACTGGAGACTCTCTTCAGTAGTTCCTTGTCTCTATTGAACTGGGTAGCCCAGAACTGGACACAATACTTCAACTGTGGTACACTGCTGGCTCACGGTAAACTACTTGCCCACCAGCACTCCCAGATTTTTCTCCACAGAGCTGCACCTCAGCAGGTCAACCTGTCCTAGTCCATGGGGCAGGACCTTGTTGAACTTCACAGAATGTTAGAGGAGTTGGAAGGGACCTCAAAAGATCATCTAGTCCAACCCCCCTGCCATAGCAGGATTCCCTAGACCAGGTCACACAGAAGTGCTTCCAGACAGGTTTTGAATCTCTCCATAGAAGGACACTCCCCAGCCTCTCTGGGCAGTCTGTTCCAGTGCTCTGCCACCTGAACTGGGAATTTTCTTGTATTCACACGGAACCTCCTATGCTTCAGTTTACAACCAGGGCTTTTGAGGTCCCTTCCAGCTCATCACATTCTGTTATTCTGTGATTGCTCCTTCTCCTGTCACTGGGCTTCACTGAGAAGAGCCTGACCCCATCCTCCTGACACTCACCCTTCACATATTTGAAAGCACAGATGAGGTCACCCCTTAGTCTCCTCTTCTCCAAGTTAAAGAGACCCAGCTCCCTCAGCCGTTCCTCATAAGGTCATGAGCTTCCTGTCACCCAGGTCTCCAGCCTGTCCAGGTCAGTTTACAAACCCCTTGAAAGAGAAATGACTAAACCACCAAACCCAGTCCTGATACTTTTACACAGAGTTCTCAACTCTGAAACAAATGCTGAGAAATCTTTTTATTACACTAGGTGCGTTTATAGCTGTGAGGGTGAAGGGTCTGATATTAAAAAAAAAAAACAAACAACAGAGATAAGATCAGTTTAACAATGACAACATGACCTCACCCCAAAGTTTCTAAACATGTAGCACAGGGTCTAGGGATCATTAGACGGTTTGGGTTGGAAGGAACCTTTAAAGATCACCTAGTCCACCATCATAGTTTGATGAGCTGCAGCTCTCCCAGCCCAATGTTTTGTCTCCCAACTCCTATCCAAGCTGCACAGAAACTCAGAAAGTAGATAGAGAAGCACCTCTGGAGGACTCAGAATGGCTCAAGGGTCTTTCATGGCGAGTTTGGTAGAATGAATCCGGGGTCAACAGACTGGACACCAAAATAAACTCAAGAGAGATGTCTCATCTGCATGTACTCACTCAGCGATTCTCTTCTGCCTCTCCTTCTGCCTCTGCTGCTCCTTCACTTGCTCTCGCTCAATGTTCATGAAGAGGCGCCTGTACCTCAGGTACTCGCTCTGATGCTGTGGGAAAGAAGCAGCACCTTTGAGAAGGACATCTGGAATCGATACTGGGTGTTATCAGCACTCAGCTTGATTTCTGGAGTTCACATCTGTTAGGATTGAAACCTTACTCATTCCCCCAAGAGATCCTCAAACATCCTCTACTGCACACACCCTAGGATCAAGAACCTGGAGATGGTGGTTAGCTAGGAGAAGAGGATCAAGACACCTCAAAGCTTCATACCAGCATCTCTCAAGTGATCTTTCCTACGGACAGAAGCTCTACCACCTGAGCTACTCCTAAACACTTTCTTTCCATGGGGGTAAAAGAACTGGTGGTTCTCTGCAGTTCACTGGAAGCCTGTATCTCAAAAAAACCCCAAAGAATGTACAATACCAAAGTGGACCCACTACATGCACAACCACAGAGGTGGCAAAGCCATCACTGAGACAAATCCTAGAGCCCTGCAGGGAACGTCTCTGCCACATATGAAGACACATGACATTTAGTGTCTGGGCTTTGGCTTCACAGATGGAGCAAGAGTAGGGAAATCTCCTGGACAAAGCTCAAACCAAATACCCTGCTGTCCACATGGGAATCAGTCAGCACAAAGCTAGTTTGAGCTTCCTGGTGCCAGAAAGCTGAAGGCATGGATTTCTTGTCATCAATGCCAAGAGTTTGGGGCTGAGTTTGGCCATCTCAGCAAGCAGAGAGAGCCCTGCACAGCTGGAGATCAAGGAGCAGGAAGGATCGTCCAGGCTGACAGCCAGATGGAAAAAAACCACACAGAAGAGAGTGCTGTAAACCCAGTTATCTCAGGGTGGCTAAGAGCCAAGGAGATAAAACATGAAGGGTAGAGGGAACCACTGAGGGTAGGACCAGCCTCATCTGCTGTCACGCTGTCTAGAAACCACAACTGCTTTTTGGTGGAAAAATGCACATAAGGAACAAAAAAAATGCAATTTGTTCAAAGTCCCATTGAGTTTTACATGGTGAGCTGCAAGAAAGCTGAAAAAAAAAAAAAAAAAAAAGAGGGAAGTGTTCCTCTTCAAGTCAGAAGGAAGAGGAAAAATAAAAGTCACTTCTTTTAAGAACCCAAGAGAAACATTATCTCTTTGCATTGCCTGGATTACCATGAGCCAGACTGTCCTAGATGCAGGCTGGTCATTAAATCAGACACTCAGCATTATGCCTGCATGTGAAAGGCACCATCCTGATGCCTGCCAGGTGCTGATACGGTAGAACCTTTCTATTCCCAGCCTTACATAAAGTGGGTTTTGTTCTTTTTTCTTTGAGCTTTCTGGCATCTTCTCTCTCCATGCAACTACAGAAAGCAATGCCCTGTTTTGCCAGGCAAAAAGAAGTTTGTTTCTCCTCCATCCCTCATTCAGACCCCACATTTTGCAGGAGGAGCACGTAATGGTTGCAGTTCAGGTCACAAAGGACCTTAAAAAAGAACCGAGAAGGTTTGCTGAAGACTCCATCAACACCAATAAACATATGACCTAGCAGGTGCTTCATATGTTACAGCTGCTCTTGAGGCTCCTTATCTGAGCTAGCAGCATCCTCTATGCTCAATACCTTTCAGTCCTGAAGCAGAGATGAAACAATGAGGACTTGGCCACAGTAGACAAACCTGCTTCTTGGTTTCCTCTTGGTCTACACCAGACCAGAACATGAGGGGAGGCTCAGGTGAGTCCAACTCCTTCACCAATCCATCACAGAACTGGAAGAGAATGTAAGAGAGCACAATTAGAATCTTCATGGTCAAGTTTCTCATCTTCCCTCGGCAAAAGAGTCCTTGTTGGAGGCGAGTGCTCTATGTGTGACCCCTACAATCCCCAATGTGGTAACCCACCTATGACCTGTGTTTTTTGCAGGGTACTGGTTGGCTGTAGACAGGAGACATGTGCAACATCTCCAATGCAGGATACTGAGCACCAAAGCTTTGTCAAACCTCTTCTAAATATACTCTTGGAGGAAGTTTCTGGTTCGGTTTAAAATTGAATTCACACTTTCCCTCCCCAAACATCCATTACAAACTTTGTGAAGTGCAAGAAAAACAACAATAATACAAATAACAAAAGCATCCAGGGAATTCAACAGCTAAAACCTCAGTGTAAACCACTCCACCTTCTTTTCCTCCTCAATATCTGTCAAGCCAGTATTTCTGCTTCTGGCTGTACTAATCATTGGCTAAGGTTGGGCACAGGCTGCTACAGCCTTGCACTATTTGCAAACTACTCCAGGTAATTCAGGTGAAACATTTCCACATCTCAGATGCTGCCTGAAAACAAGAGAGGAATCTTGGTCCTCCCAAGCAGACAAATTGACACTACCTCCAAGGGAGGTGTTTCACCAGCCTGAGGCACAGGAATTCTCACAGCCAGCAGATATAAAGCTCTACTTTCTCATTTTTTTTCTAGGAGGTTTTCAGCTGATTTGATACATCACCTGCAGCTCTTCCACCCTGCTCAAAACAGGGCAGCCAGACTAGGCTGCAGCATGGAGTTCAGTTAAGTGTACGATGCAGTTACATACACTCAGTTTCAGATTTCTGCTGAGCACCAGCCAACTGGCAGGCAAAAAACCAACAAACTGTTGAAGCCTCAGCTGTCAGATGAAAGCAGAAAAACAGAAGCTGCCAATCTCTCTTTTGACACTGCTCTTGAGCCTGTTTTAACAAAAGTAGGCTTAAGAGTTAACCAGGCCTGAGGGAGCAACAGCTCTACTACAACAGCAGCCTCACAAACCCAAATCCCAACAACTGACCCAACCCCACCTGAGTCTTGCCTTTTCAAATTCCATTTTGATGTAGAAGTCATCATCTGGCTCAGCTTGAGGCAGGGCTATCCACTGGTCCTGCAGTTCAGCTGGAAGGTCATGGTGTCCTGCCAGAAGTAGCTCCTCACTCCCATTGTCTGTTTGCACCGTGGCTGTCTTGCAAGACTCTGGTTTCTGGATAAGGGTGTCAATATGGAATTCAAATGTGGCTTTTTTGCTGCTGAAGGAAAATTCAACCTCCGTGAGCAGAGGTAAGGGGCAGCTTTAACCTGAGGGTACAGTTGAGATCTGGCAAGCAGCAATGTGATGCGTCCAAGCATCACTGCAGGGCATGAGCACTAGAAAGGCTGAATTTGGCAGGGTAACTTGCGACTGTGCTCTCAGCAACCACAGAAGCAGCGGGACAGACGTGTGGGAGCTGAAGGAAAGACAAGGAAAAGACCTCTCCAGGTGCTGCTTTGCAACTGCAAGGAGCTGGGGGGCAGTGGGATCTCCAGAGTGACACTTGAGTATGAAGCATCCTCCTTCAGATGGGAAGTGGGCAGGCTCCCCAGTGGCAATTAACAATATTTTGAGAGGCAGCAGATTGTTTCCCACAAACTACAAAATCAAAATGCCAGAAGAAAGCTCAGAGCCAGGATTTTTTTTTTTTCTCTCCTGCCTTGCTATCCCTTCAGGATGCTGGGAAGGGAAGAGCAGGACTGCTGAGAGGGAGACGGTGGATTAACAGAAAGAGAGCAGGTCACACCAGGGATCCCTAGAGATGGCAAAAGGACAGAGGATAACCCAGAGTTGGTCTGAACACAAATTATTTCATAGGCCTTGGAATTACTGTGTTATGACAGAAAGACAACATGGGAGAGTTGCTTCAGCGAGGACAAGGGAATAGAGAGGAATGGTTATTGCTTTGTATGGATGCTCTGAAGCCCTGAAGGTAGAACAAAATGAAAACTGTGGGAAAAAAACCCACCAACTTTGGGGAATGACCAGCTGGGAAAAGAGTTTCGGTGCTGCCATGCTGGGGACCTAGAGCAGCCTACCAAACCGTAAAGGCAGAGCAGCCTGAGGACTGAGTGAACAGGATCACCTGAAACACTGGACTGGTCATAGAATCAGAACTGGTTTAGTTGGAAAAGACCTTTAAAATCATGAAGTCCAACAATTAACCCAGCACTGCCAGCTCACCACTAAACCCTGGCTCCTAATATCCAACCTAAACATCCCCTAGCACAACCTGAGGTCATTTCCTCTTGTCCTGTCACTTGTTCCACGGGAGAAGAGACTAATCGCCACCTGGCTCCAACCTCCTCTCAGGGAGTTGAAGAGAGTGAGGTCTCCCTTGAGCTTCCTTTTCCCCAGGCTAAACAAACCCGGCTCCCTCAGCTGTTCCTCACAACACTTGTGCTCTAGACACTTCAATAGCCTCATTGCCATTCTCTGCACACACTCCAGCGTCTCAATGTCCTTCCTGCAGTGAGGGGCCCAAAACTGAACCCAGGATTCGAGGTGTGACCTCACCCGTGGATGATCATCCCTGCCCTAGTCCTGCTGGCTACACTAGTGCTGATCCAAGCCAGGATGCTGTTGGTCTTCTGGGCCACCTGGGCACACTGCTGGCTCATCTTCTGCCATCTATCAACTGTCAATTCCATGTGATTACTATCTTGGTATCTGCTTGGGAAAGCAGGGGAGAAACTATTTGGATGGTTTTGACCTGAAAAGAAATCTCTGGGAGAGAGGAAGAGCAATGATTTTGGGAACATGGATTATTGATCACAGGGAATGCAACCCTTTAGAAGGAAACAGGAAAAATTAAAAAGAAAAAAAAAGAAAAATGCAGAAAACAGGACTGAAGGAGCAACAGTTCATTTAAATTGAGCAAATGCATCTACTAGAGCAGGAAGACAAGCAGGGCAGTGCAGGATGGCCTTGGCTAAGTGCCAAGCCCTTCTTGCATCCGCAATCCATGCGAGCTTGGAGGAAGTGGAGCACGGGTCAGATTACCCAAGGAATCATGCAGGAGACAACATGAAAACATGACAACAAAATGAGTGCCAAAAAGGTCAAAGCTCCAAGTAAAACAAGAGAGATCAAGGTAACGAGTCAAGATTTAGTAAGAGAGACTTGAGGCCTTGCTACTCAAGAAGGACAGCTAGCAGAGAACACCAAGAACAGTGGTTTAAGAATGTTAATGATGCTCTGAGCTAATAGGAGCAGCAAGAAATTCTGGATTATTACTGGGAAGAAAAAAGTCAGGTTTGTCTCAGCAGCTGAGGGTTTGAAGCAGGCAGGATCTGCCTGGGTTCCTGCCCAGAATGGCAGACAAACTGCTACCAGCTCCCCCATCCTTAAATCTGTGGAGGTTCAGATTGTCAGAAAAGGGCCAAACAAGTGTCAGTCCGTAAATAAAGGAAGGGAAAAGAAAATCCTAAAGAGAAGAGTTTAGCCTCGAGCTGTTTAATTGACTGACTTCAGGATAAATAAGGGAAAATCACCTCACAAACTGCCCAAAACCTGCTAGAAAACAAGGTAAGCATCAATCAGCGTAAATTTGTCAAGAGCAAGTCATGTCTAGCTGGTTTGAATTTCTTATGCAAGAGAAGAAACAGGCCCCAGGTGAAGCACAGCAGAAGACACCTCGATTTTGGTTTAGCTTTTGGCACAGCCTCATTCAACACGTCTGTAGATAAACAGCTGTTAGATGAAACTACGATGTGGGAGGTGCAATGCTGATTAAAACACTGCCCAGATTCAGACTCATGAGTTCACTGCACAAAACCAGAGAAAGAACTAGGTGGGCTCTGCTTGCTAATTCCATTATCAGCCTGGATGATGGAAGACAGAAGTATCCTGATTACATTTACTGACCCTACAAAGCCACTTGAATTTGCAGAACTATTTGAAAACAGGCTAGAAATGCTTAGTGATAAAACAGAGTAACACAATAAATCAATATATTCCTCCCAGAATAAATTGCTGAGGGAAGCTGTTAAATCCTCCATCCTACAAAGAGCTTAGATGAACTTCAGCTGCAGTAAAGCTCAGGTGGGAGGATGGCCCAGATCCCTCCCAGCCCTGTTTCTCGATGCTGTGGATGATACCGTGGGATTCCCACATACCCTGCTTGCTGTGATCCTGTAACCTTCTGGCTCCCAGCAGCAGGGGCTATATTATTCATGCAAGGCTTTAGTGTTGCTAATAGCCAAGTAATGAATCACGCCATCTTGCTGAGCATTGAAGACTTAAACAGAAGGTATGTTTACTGTTGGAAAGAGATAATGAGGTTTTTGATGCCATAATTACACTGTTTCTGTAAGTCCTGTTTGAAAAGTTGACTTCCTTGAGCATAAATCAAGCAGTACAGAGAGAAGGAAGAGATGGACCAGCCCCATATATATAAAAGGTATTTTCTAGATAACAGACAGCCAAGACCAACTTCACCTTTGATGAACCCGAGAAAGAGATGGGAATGAAGAACTGCAAGACTGGCAGGAAACTGGCTCTGGGGAAGGCAGTAAGGCAAAATATCAGGTTGGGTTGCTGCTGGTGTTCTGCAGTATGGCCAAAGTACATCAGCTGAAGAAAGTTCTTGGCATAGAAAGCTGGATAAGACCTGTGACACAAAGCTGCTCTTGAGAACTGAAGTGACAAAAGCAGAATGAAATTCAACAGAACAAAAGGTCAGGCACCGGGACTGACCTCCTTACATGGCTCCTATGCACCGCTTCAAGGAAAGCAGTTGTGTGCCAACAATTCTCTATCAGAAGCCAGCCTTGGGTGAGGAAAATCCTCCAGGTCTTTGCCACCCACACAAAACAAGAGGTTGATCAAAGGGAAAGAGTTATTGAGGTTTGTTGAAGGAATAAAAGCACCTAAGGGGAGGGCTGATCACATTCCTCCCCAATACCCAGATCACAATCTCAGCCTTTAAAAAGTCAGATTTTATTTTCTGTTTCCTAGTTAGTCTCTGCAAACAAGAAGTTTTCACACACTTTATCTTGCTGCCTTCTCTGAAAGGAAACAACAGAGTGACAGACCCCTCAGGCCACCAAAATGACAGAATCATAGAATCCTTTTAGTTGGAAAAGACCTTTAAAGTCATCAAACCCAACCATTAACTTAACACTGCCAGCTCACCACTAAACCATGTCCCTCAGCAACACATCCACACAGCTTTTCAACCCCTCCAGGGATGGTGACTCCACCACTGCCCTGGGCAGCCTGTGCCAGGGCTTAACAACCCTTTTGGGGAAGAAATGTTTCCTAGTAAATCCATTAGATGGGTCAGGAAAGTCCAAGTTTGTTTCACTTCTGCTGGAGAAACTCAATAAAGTACACTTTGGATTTGCTACTTAGAGACAGACCTTCCTCAGTAGGCAAGGCAATTCCTCTTACCCTACCCCAGACATACCTCACTCACCTCTTGCCTCCAGATGCTGCTGGGGAGCTCATGGGAACCTGCTCCTTGGGGCATGGTTTTGCAGGATGCCAGCCTGTGCCGGACTTGCTTCATGGTTTTGCTAAGCTGACGTTAAGAGGGAAGGTAACAACAATATGAGGTCATTGGCTGCTCTTTGTGAGGGCTACGCTAAGAAGCTGAGCTGCACAGAATAGATCTCCTAATGCACCCTGCTCCAACCAAGGGGCTTTATCGAGTGAATGTGACTCAACAGAAAGAGCTATACGGTAACCTGCAACCCAAGGTGTCTTTCCAAGCTGCCTGGTGCACTGAAATCCCAATACACAAAGGGTAAAGGGATTGATTAGAGCTCATCCGCTCCCAAACTGCTTTGCTGAGATCACAGAATCAGAATATTAGGAGCTAGAAGGGACCTCAAAAGATCATCTAGTCCAAGCCCCCTGCCAGAGCAGGATTCCCTAGACCAGGTCACACAGAAGTATATCCAGACAGGTTTTGAATACCTCCATAGAAGAAGACTCCACAACCTCTCTGGGCAGTCTGTGCCAGTGCTCTGGCACCTGAACTGGGAAAAAATTCCTACGTGTATTCACACGGAATCTCCTATGCTTTAGCTTACAGCCATTGCCTCTTGTCCTGTCACTGGGCTTCATTGAGAAGAGCCTGGCCCCACCCCCCTGACACCCACCCTTCACATATTTGAAAGCACAGATGAGGTCACCCCTTAGTCTCCTCTTCTCCAAGATAAAGAGACCCAGCTCCCTCAGCCTTTCCTCATAAGGAAGATGTTGCAGCCCCTTCATCATCTTNCATGGGGTTGGTCTTTCCCAGGTGCAAAACTCAACACTTGCCTTTCTTCAATTTCATTCAATTTCTCCCTGCCCAACTCTCCAGCCTGTCTAAGTCAGGCTGAATGGCAGCACAACCCTCCGGTGTGTCAGCCACTCCACCCAGTTTAGTGTCATCAGCAAACTTGCTGACAGTGCACTCTGTTCCCTCAGACAGGTCGTTAATGAATAGATTGAAAAGTACTGGTTCCGGTACTGACCCCGAGGGACCCCACTAGACACAGGCCTCCAACTAGACTCCATCCCATTGACCAGGACTCTATGACTTCTGTTCTTCAACCAGTTCACAATCCACCTCAGTACCCAATCAGCCAGACCACACTTCTTCAGTTTAGCTGCAAGGATGCTGTGGGAGGCAGTGTCAAATGCTTTACTGAAATCAAGATAAACCACATCCACTGCTCTACCCTCATCTATCCACCTGGTTACATCCTCATAAAAGGCTATCAGGTTGGTCACACATGACTTCCCCTTGGTAAACCCATGCTGACTGCTCCTAATGACCCCCTTATCCTTGATATGCCTAGAGACAATCATGGATAGTGTTCCATCACCTTTCCAGGGATGGAGGTGAGGGTGACCGGTCTAGAGTTACCTGGCTCCTCCTTGCCCTTTTTGAAGACTGGAGTGACATTTGCCTTCCTCCAATCCCCAGGCACCTCTCCTGTCCTCCAGGACTTAACAAAGATGATGTAGAGTGGACTGGCAATGACTTCTGCCACCTCCCTCAACACCCGCGGATGCATCCCATCCAAGACACCCGTTTCTCCTCTTTGGTGTCCAGCTCCCAGGCGAATATCCATGCTTTATAAGATGCCAAACTCAGCATAAGCATCACTATTAAAAAGAGTTTAAATTAGTCCCTAAGGAGAGTTTTCCAAGATTCCTTATAGTCCTGGTCTGCTGAAGACAAGCTGCAATGAGGTGGCGCCACCTAGTGCCACCTCTCCAGCATGACAAGTCCCTGCACCAGAGCAAGCATCCTCCAAGACACTATCAGTTTTAAGGTTCTGGCCACAGCTACGGAGGAGTACAACAATATTTAGTAAATCAGAGTGAAAACGTAAGGCAATCACAACATTATGGAATGGTTTGAGTTGGAAGGGTCCTTTAAAGGTCATGTAGTCGAACCCCCTGCTGTGAGAGTGGACAATCTGATGTAGCTGCTCAGAGCACCAAGGTCAAACCTGACCTGGAATGGTTGCAGGGATAGGGCATCTACCACTTCTCTGGGTAACCTAGGCCAGTGTCTCACCACCGTCAACGTCAAAAATTTCTGCCTTCTATTTAGTCTAAATCTCCTTCTTGTAATTTAAAACCATCACCCCTTGTCCTGTCAGAACAAGCCATATTAAAAAGTCTGTCCCCATCTTTCTTAAGGCCCTTTAAGTACTGAGAGGCTGCAATAAAGTCTCCCTGAAGCCTTCTCTTCTCCAGGCTGAACAATCCCAAATTTCTCAGCCTGTCCTCACAGAAGAGGGGTTCCAGCCCTTGGATCATCTCTGTGGTCTCCTGTGGACCTGCTCCAACAGGTCCACGTCTCTCCTGTGAAGATTCCGGAGCTGGACCCAGCACTGCAGGTGGTTTCCCCCGAGCAGAGGCAGAATCCCCTCCCTCGACCTGCTGGCCACGCTGCTGGAAATGCAGCCCAGGACATGGTTGGCTTCTGGGCTGTGAACATACATTGCCAGCTCATGTCCAGCTTTTCACCCTCCAGTACTCCCAAGTCTTTCCCCCCAGGGCTGCTCTCTATGCCTTTATCCCCAGCCTGGACTGATACCAGGGGTTTGCCCTGACCCAGGTGCAGGACCTTCCACTTGGCCTTGTTGAACCTCATGAGGTTTACATAGACCCACTTCTCCAGCTTGTCCAGGTCCCTCTGGATGCACTCTGTCACTCAGGTGTGTCAGCTGCACCATGCAGCTTGGTGCCACCTGCAACCTTGCTGAGGGTGCACTTGGTCCCACTGTCCATGTCACCGAAGAAGACAGCAGTGGTCCCAGTATGGTCTCCTAAGGGATACCACCTGGGATATGTTTCATTCAGTAAAAGAAAGAATTTAGGGATGGGTTGTAAAAGACAAATACTGCCTGTCCTTCATTTCAAACCACAAGCACCCAGTCTGATGAAGTAGGGATGAAAACCTCTCACCTCGGCAGCTTGCTGCTGGAAGGGCTGGCTTTGCATCATCCCCTGCCACTGTGCCAGGCTGGGGTGAGCACCGGGACCACAGATGACAGGTATGAGGTGGCTCCGAAACACGCACGTGTTCTTCCTAGGTGCAAACTGAAGCGCAGAGGCTGAGTACCGCACAGCAATGGAGCTCTCCCTCTCTGCCTGCCAGAACACAGAGTTAAAAAGTCATGAGTGAATCTCTAACCACCATCCAGAGCTGCACTAGCTCAAGTCAGTGGTATTTCTTGGTATGTGTATTTTCGCTCTCTGTTCTGAGGGGCATAAAGAGGCAGAAGGCATCTGTGGAGTGCTGCAGGCATGGAGTTCCATGAAGACATCCCCACTTGACCACATCTCCTCAGCCCTGGAAAGAGCCCAAACACCCCAGGGGTGGCCAAAACAGTTGACATTTCAGCATGTTCCCCTTCTGCTCCACAGCTTCTGCCAAGTCACCCTGGCAGTTAGAATCACAGAACCATTAAGGTTGGAAAAGACCTCTAAGATCACTGAACCCAACCATTAACTTAACACTGCCAGGCCACAACTAAACTATGTCCCTCAGCAACACATCTACATGGTTTTTCAATCCCGCCAGGGATGGTGACTACCACTGCCCTGGGCAGCCTGTGCCAGGGCTTGACAACCCTGGCAGGGAAGAAATTGTTCCTCATGTCCAACCTAAACTTCCCCAGGCACAACTTAAGGCCATTTCCTTTTCTCCTATTGCTTGTTCCTTGGAAGACCAACTTCCACCTCCCTCCAACCTCCTCTCAGGGAGTTGGAGAGAGTGAGGTGGACTCCTCTGAGCCTTCTTTTCTCCATGCTAAACAAACCCAGCTCCCTCAGCTGTTCCTCACAACACTTGTGCTCTAGACACTTCAACAGCCTCATTGCCCCTCTCTGCACACACTCCAGCATCTCAATGTCCTTCTTGCAGTGAGGGGCCCAAAACTGAACCCAAGACTCAAGGTGTGGCCTCACCAGTGGCCAGTAGAGGAGGATCATTCCTGCCCTAGTCCTGCTGGCCACACTAGTGCTGATCTAAGCCAGGATGCTCTTGGTCATCTTGGCCACCTGGGCACATTGCTTTTTAAAAAGATTAAATATCTTCATGGGGTAAAGTTAAACAAGCCTATGTGGGAAACGGGAACGTGGAGACCATGTGAAATTGGTGCCTGCAAACTCTTTGACTCTGCTGGAAAAAGGACAGCAGAAATGAGCTAGTCTGCTTTGACACAAGAGACATCCACATCATTCACAGCTGTGGATTGGCTGGTTTTTAACTCCACATGATTCTGCACAGGGCATCAGGACTCTGTTCTGCTGCTCCCTAGCAACCTTTCTGTGGGGAAGCAAAGGGCTGAAAGCACCTTCATCATCAGAGTGAGCCAAGGTGTCAGATCTAGAGTACTATGGAGTCTGCCATGACCACAAGTTTCCTCATTTTTAATTATTAACACACTGACCTGAGGTCTAGTGGTTTTTTCTCCAATTTATGCTGGTTTTGGAGGAGTTTCTCCTGCAGGACTCCTGTCAAGTCCAACACTTACTGCTTCATAGGACTTCTGCAGCTGCTGCTTCCTTCGCATCTGGATCTGCTGGTTCACCCGCTGCTTCACCTTGTCTTGGAATCGTCTCAGGCTGGCTGCCTTCTCCTGTTGCTGCTCCTTCAGCTTCTCCTCCACTTGAAACGCTGAAGCCTGCAGAGATGACAGCAGATTTTGCGTAACTTTCCTACAGCATTACAGCCGCTTGGATTCCAGCTTCCCTTCCCACACCTGCAATCTATGAGCCAGGCAAGCAGCACCCACAGCAAACTTTAAGTTTTGTTTCTAAGCATGTGCAGTAACAGCTTGGACAGTAACTACTGAATGACTGTGAGCTTGGATTGAATCTAGGTAGCCAGATATGGAGCATTCACGCCTCTTCTAACTCTTTGCAGAGGACATACAGAAAGACAAAAGCAGGCAGCCTCATACAGCAACTCCCAGCCCCTGCTCACAGCATCTCTGAAAGGCTATTCAAAGCCCAGATCCAAAACTAACAGGCTGGCCTCTGATCCCACTCTGCAAAAGCGAGGCTGGAAGCATACCAGGGAAGCAGACTGCAGAGCACAGCACAGGCAGCGCTAGAGCTCCAAGAGTGTTTTTACCATCTGAAGTAAAAGATTAAAAGCAATGACCTAAAAATAAAACAGTCTGGGTTCTTTTTAAGGTTCCTGTGTGAAGTCAAGCCAAGAAATTCTGCTGATACTACCATAGCTTAAAGCAAGCAAGTGCAGCTCTCCTGTCACGATAGAATGGCCTAAAGCAAGAAGAATCAGTGAAGGGGTGGAGGAAAGGGGCAAGTGTGAAAATTAACTTAATAAATGCTGGGTCAGACACTCCTCCCAACCCACTGACTGCCAGGAATGTTACCAAGGTCAGCAAAATCAAACAAAGCATGAAGATGGAGAGAAATCTGCACTGCTGATGATGAAACATGCTCAACATCTTCATCAATGACCTGGATGAGGGAACAGAGTGCACCCTCACCAAGACTGCTGATGGTGCAGAACTGGGAGGAGTGGCTGACAACTGTCAGGATGTGCTGCTATTCAGCAAGCCCTGGACAGGCTGAGAGTTGAGGGAGAGGAAACTCATGGAGTTCAATGAGGGCAAGTGGAGAGTCCTGACTCTAGGGAGGAATAACCCCATGGACCAGGATAGGCTAGGGGTTGACCTGCTGGAAAGCAGCTCTGCAGAGAAGGACCTGGGAGTGCTGGTGGACAGGAAGTTCACCAGAAGCCAGCTATGTGCCCTTGTGGCCTAGAAGGCAAATGGCCTCCTGGGGTGCATGAAGGGTGGCCAGGTTCTCCTCCCTCTCTGTGTTGCCCTAGGTAGGCCACAGCTGGAGTCCTAGGTCCAGTTCTGGACTCTCCAATTCAAGAGACACAAGGAACTATTGCAGAGAGTCCAGCAGAAGCTACAAAGAAGCTGAGGGAACTGGAGGAAAGACTGAGAGCCCTGGGGCTGTTTAGCCCAGAGAAGAGCAGATCTAGAGGGGAACTGCTCAATGCTGAGCAAGAGACAAAGGGTGGGCGCAAGAGGCAGGGGCCAGACTCTGCTCAGTGGTGCCCAGGGACAGGCCAAGGGTCAATGGAGGCTCCACCTGAACATGAGGAAAAAATTCTTTGCTGTGAGAGTGCAGAGCACTGGCACAGCTGCCCAGAGGTTGTGGAGTCTCCTTCTGTAGAGAGATTCCACACCCAGCTGGATGTGATCCTGGGCAACCTGCTGTGGGTGACCCTGCTTTAATAGAGGGGTTGCACTAGATGAAACCCAGAGGTCCCTTCCAACCCCCACAATGCTGGGATTCAGTGAAACCAAGCCAGAACTACACAGAACTGCACCACTGTCAGCTTGTCATCCTCCCTGTTGGCAGTCTCATCAGCAATTCTGATGCAGGAGGCATTAATAGATATTGTTTAATATTCAGCCAGCAGATGATATTAAAATTCTCTGATAAGTCTGTGCACCTTCAGCCACACCTGAAAGCTCCTATGCCAGCAGGGAAGACTAGAAACATCCAGGTCCCACCAAAAGTTTGGGTCCCCCCCAGTTTCCCAGTGCTGAGGTGGCAGTTATGTGGAATATGGAGATGGCTCATTTCCATATATTATCTCACATTTTCACGATTTAAATTAAAACATGGAAATAAATCATCTCAGAAGGGCAGAAGCTTCTGTAATACTTTGACATTAATTACGGGGGACTGAACTCATCATCGTATATTTAATGCACTTTTAGTCCTCTTATAATAACCCTCAAAGCAGAAAACCCTAAGATAATCAATGATGATTTTCTTATGTGTTTCTAATGGAGTACAGTGAAGATAGGGTCCAGACGCTGAGAACAGTCTTGGAGCTCCAAACCCAGCACTGATAAACCCAGGAGCAGCCAGGAATGTCTAGAAGGACCCGGGAGTGCTGGTGGACAAGTTGTCCATGAGCCAGGAATGTGTCCTCATGGCCAAGAAGGTCAATGGACTCCTGGGATGCACTAAGACGACTGTGGCCAGCAGGTCAAGGAAGTTGTCCTCCCCCTTTAGTCTGCCCTAGGGAGGCCACATCTGGAGTCCTGGGTCCAGTTCTGGGCTCCCCAGTGCAAAAGAGAGGCAAGGAACTACTGGAGAGAGTCCAGCAGAGGCTAGGAAGATGCTGAGGGGACTGAAGCATCTCTTGGAGGAGGAAAGGCTGAGAGCCCTGGGGCTGCTTAGCCTGGAGAAGAGCAGCCCCAAGAGGGGATCTGCTCAATGCTGAGCAAGAGATAAAGGGTGGGCGCAAGAGGCTGGGGCCAGACTCTTCTCAGGCGCATAGTGACAGGCCAAGGAGCAATGGGCACAGACTGGAACCCAGGAGGTTCCATCTGAATAGAAGGAAAAAATTATTTTGCTGTGAGAGTGCAGAACACTGGCCCAGGCTGCCCAGAGAGACTGTGGAGTCCCCTTCTGTGAAGAAATTCCAAACCAACCTGAATGCGACCCTGGGCAACCTGCTGTGAGTGACCCTGCTTTAGCAGGGAGATTGGACTAGATGGTCCCCAGAGGTCCCTTCCAACCCACACAGAATCACAGAATCATTACGGTTGGAAAGGACCCTCAAGATCATCTAGTCCAACCGATAGCCCTACACTACTCTTACCCTTAAATCATCCCCTGAAGAAACACATCTATCCTCTTCTTAAAAACCTCCAGGGACGGTGACTTCACCACCTCCCTGGGCAGCCCATTCCAATATCTAACCACTCTTTCAGTAAAGAAATTCTTCCTAATATCTAATCTAAACCTACCCTGGCTCAGCTTAAGCCCATTCCCTCTAGTCCTGTCACTAGTCACAAGGGAGAAGAGGCCAACACCCGCCTCCCTAGAATGGCCTTTGAAGTAGCTGAAGAGAGCGATAAGGTNAGGACTTTACATTTAGCCTTATTAAAACTCATACCATTGGCCTCTGCCCATTGATCCAGCCTATCTAGGTCCCCCTGCAGAGCCTGCCTACCCTCAAGCAGATCGACACTCCCACCCAGCTTAGGGTCATCTGCAAACTTACTAAGGGTGCACTCTATCCCCTCATCCAAGTCATCAATAAAGATGTTGAACAGGAGAGGCCCCAACACTGACCCCTGAGGGACACCACTCGTGACACCATGCATGGATTCTGAGATTTCGTGAAAAAAACCTCATGTTGGGGGACACAAACCCACTGTTAGCTGTGCTATCTACATAGGAAAGCAGCGCTTAGTAAGACACTGAAAACCTATTGGGCCAGCTGCAATTAAAAGCTCAGAGTACATACATTAATAGCTTTCATATTTGTATGTATGCACACCAGGAATAATTGAACGATCAGCAGCAGCTAATTAGAGCATTGCCTGGATTCCTCACCTGATTAAGGTTTAGAACTGCTGCGTGTCTCCCCAAAAAACACAGTTTAAGAGGAATCAACTCATGGCTTCTTTAATATTCTGTGATTCTGTGATTCTTTAAAGAGGACATCAGGCTACATGGACATTTTTGACCCTACTAAAAATTATTAAAATAAATTACTCGTTTTAGGAGCAGTGGTCACATCTGCCTTCAAACAGAGAAAAAGGTCGTTTTCAGCTCTCAATGGGGTTTACTGGCACACCTGGAGGCATTGGGGACATCTCTCGCAAGACCTTCAAGCCCAGCAGGTACCTGGGACCCTTACAATAGCACTCACAAAAGCCAGGCTCTCCTTTGGCTCTCCAGGGCCACTCTCCACCCAGACGCCCACGGCGACCACGCTTGGGTTCCTCTTGGCCAGCACATGATAGCTCTGCCGCAAGAGTCTTGCATGAGGACCCCTTTGGTGCTCCCTGATTCCGCAGGGCCGCTCCTTCGAGAAGGGCAGCATCCTTGCAGTGCAGCTGGTCCAGCTCTGGAAAAAGAGACAGAGGAGGTTAGCATGAGCTCCAGCACCCCATCCTGCAGCTGCCACCCCTCATCCATGCTGCACCCCAGTGCTTCCCACAACACCATTTTAACCCCTCAGAGCACCTGACGGTAGCCCTGCAGCCTCCCTCATCTCCCCATACCGACTGGGGACCCCAACCCTTTATGGCTGAGTACTCCCTATGACCCTTGTGCCCACCCAAGCCCACTGTATACATCCTTGTCCCCATTCCTATAGGCTACCCAGATCCCCCGCCTCCTCATCTCTCTGTAGCTCCCTGGGTACCCCCTACAGACTACTTACTCAACAGACACCACCATGCCCCCGGTCAATTCCTCCCTTACCCCAACTCCACCACTCCTTCAATTTCCTCACTTCTTGTGCAACCCACAGTGGCCCTTGCACCTTCATCTCCCCATAACCCTCCCTTCCCAGACCCCGCACCCCCCTCCCGTCACCACTGAGCACTGCCAACCCCTGCAACTCTCATCCGTGAGCACCTCCAACCCCTCACACCCTCTCCCCCCGGGCACCCCAAAACCTTGCACTTGGTATCCCCTGGGCACCCCCAACCCCCCGCCCTTTCCACGCCGGGCACGCCCAAGCTCTCACGCTCCCCCCGTACACTCCCAAAACGGCCGCAGCCTCCTCAGCCCCAGCTACCGCCACTTCCGTCTGTAACCGACGCTTTGAATCCCGGCGCCACTTCCGCCCACGGCCCCGCCCCACGGGCGGGCCCCAGCGCCACGGGCGCGGATCGTGGCGGAAGCTCTTCTTGTTGCGTCTGCTCCTTCTCTGGCTCCCCCCATCTCTCCTGGATCCCGTCCCAACATTGTTCTGAATCCGTCAGAGGGAGGGTAGGAGGTGGGGGTGGTGACTACCCTGTGTGTGTCCCCGAGTACTGCCCGGAAGACCGTCTGAGCTGAAAGACCCCAAATCTCTCCTTATACCATTTCCTTATAGGACCCTCCCAATCCCTCTTTATAGCACCTCCCTATAGCACCCCCCCAAGTGCCTTCTTATACCATCTCCCTAGAGTGTCGTCCCTAAAGTCCCCCTCAAAGCACCCTCTTTAACATCCTCTCCGTAACACCCCCAAAAGCATCTCCATCCCGCTGAGGCAGGATGCTCAGAGACTCCCTGGGTGAAGGGGGTGGCTCACTGGAGTAATGAGCTTGATAGGTCTCAGGGAGAGGAGGGGGTGGCTTCTTGGGGTAATGAACTTGGCAGGGATGAGAGGGGGTTGGGAAGCCACTCTGGGCATACTGCCCTGCATCCCTGCTGCCGCATTCAGGGCTGCACCGGGAACTGGCGCTAATTGGCACCAGAGCTGGAACGAGGCCTGGATGTGACTGCAGCTCCTGTTTAAAGCCTGGGAAGAAAAAAAAAAGATGGGGGGAACTCCATTTTTGGGGGGTCCAGTTTTCCAAATACCTCCTCCTAAAAAACCCTGCAACTTACGTGTTGCTCAGAGCCCTAAGTCCTATGGGATTGTCTTTGGCGGGGATGGAAAACCTCAGCCAGGCTCAGTGGGGATGATGCCCCTGACCTCTAGCATCGTCCTAGGGTGGGGGAAACATGGAAATGGGGGTTGTAATGGGGGGAGGAAATTGCAAATTTGAGTGTTTTCTCCCCAAATAAATGCCAGCTCAAGGCCTCTGGGAAGGCGAAAGCTGCTCGGACAACAAGGTTCTATTGAGAGAGGAGAGAACAAAACTAAATGAGACGGGCGGAAGGCCAAGCCGGGAGCACCGAGGGACGTGCCTGGAGTGGGGAAGCGGAGGGATTCGTGGCCTGAAATGTGGGGAGCACTGGTCATCCTGCGGGGCCACCCCGCTCCCCCCTGCTTGCTGCCGGTGACCTGGCTCCTGGCGCTGCACGCAGGTAGGGGATTTTCCCATTTTTCCATGGGTTTTCCCATTTTCCTGTGGGTTTTCCCTTTTTTCCCTGGGTTTCAGGGGGGATCCAGATGGAGGGTGCTGGAGAGGGGTGCTGTGGAGGCTGGTGGTTGGGCTGGGGGTTGCTGTGCCATTGAGCATCCTCTCCACTTGGGAGAGGAGAAAAAGGAGGGAAATCAGGAAGAAAACTGGGGAAAATATTTTTCCATAGCCAAGGGTGCTGGTGGGGGGTGGATCTGGCACTATCCCCGCTTCGAGCTTCTCCTCAGCTTTTCATCTTCCCTAAACCCCCTTTTTTGCTCATTTTTCAGAATCTCCAAATCTCTTTTCTTCTTTATCTTTCCCAAAAAGCCTGGTTTTCACCACATTTCTAGTTTTGCTCCCATTTCCTCCATCCCACATCAACCCCCATCATGTTTTCTCCAAACACCTACATTTTGGTGTTCAGTGAGCCCCAAACTGCTGCAGCCTGGGTCCAGCAATGGGCGAAATCACCTGCAATGATTTGACACCATTTACCCAAAGTTTGGACCCAAAACCAGCCCCATGGAGATCTTGTTTCGCTCTGGATGAGCTGAGGATGTAAAGCAAATCCAGCTGGTTTGCACGCTTTGATTTGCACCCCAAACAAGCACCTGGGGCATCCCATAAATGCTGCTCCAAAGAAATAGGAATATATTCCATGAAATAGATGGAAAATGAGGATTTTTGGTGTTTTTTTTTCTCCCAAAGCCAGTCAGGAAGGGTGGGAGATCTCCATCCCTATACCAGGGATGCTGTACAAGTTAGAAATAGAAATATCATCTGATTTATTAATTAATCCCAAATTTATTATGTGGAGTGGAGAAAAAAATAACAGTTGGGTTAAAAAAGCAAAGAAAATTAAAAAGCAGTGATTTGGGAGTGCACAGGTAACTTAAAAGTCTCATCAGGGCTATTTCCCTCTGGGAATCTGCTCAATTTTGGGATCATGGCTTGGTTTTGGGACGCTGCCGGGGAGTAGGGACAGACGAATGCTGCATACCAATAGGTCCCATGACTGCCCTGGGCTTGTTTAAAGCCTTTCTTGCTCCTGCTTCACCCTCCCCAGCTGCTTTTCTGGCTCACCTCCCCTCTTCAATATGGGGCTTATTCACCAGCTGATGACAGCAGTTGGATGGGGGTTCACGGGTGGAACCCCTGGGCTGGGAAGGGAGTGGGCTGAGGCTACAGCATTTTGCTTGTTTTGGGGAGCCACTTTCCCCCTCCAAAATCACCTTTTTACGGTATTTTAAGGCCTTTTTTGGCTTCAACCCAGTGATGAGGAGCAATAAATCAGGTGATATTTCCAACTTCTACAGCATCCCTGATATAGGGAAGGAGACCTCCCACCCTTCCTGACTGGCTTTGCAAAAAAAACCCGAACACCAAAAATCCTAATTTTCCATCTGTTTCATGGAGGATGTTGGGAAGGGGTGAGGTGACTCCCCTGTGACTGACTCCCTCCCTGACTGACTCCCCTGTGGCGCAGTTTTGCATCTCAGAGAGGGTGTTGCCTGCATCGAAGCATCGAACAGGGCTGGGGAGGAGATGCAAAAATCGCACCCCCTGCAATTTTGAAAAGGGTTGCATCTTTGAAAAGGGTTGCATGAACCCAGCAGCATTCCCCTCCTCCTCCATGCAGATTTGGGTGTGATACATGAATATTTGCAGAGAGTTGGTTGCATCAACAGGAGGTCTCCCACTCCCCAGTGCGGTTTTTGGGGATGATGCATGTGATGCAAAGGGTAGCAATGACCTGCCTTACATGCCCAATGCAGGTTTTGGGGCAATTCATGCATCTTTGCAAAGCATTGCATTGCCCTGGCTTCAGGAGAGCTCTCAACCCCATGCAATTTTTGGGATGATACATTCATCTTCATCAATGACCTGGACAAGGGGTCAAGGGCACCCTCAGTCAGTTTGCAGACAACACCAATTTAGTTGGGAGTGTTTATCTACTGGAGGGTAAGAGGGTCTACAGAGGGATCTGGCCAGGCTGGATTGATGGACCAAGGCCAGTGCAATGAGGTTTAATAAGGCCAAATGCCGGACCTGCACTTGGGTCACCAACAACCCCATGAACACTCCAGGCTTGAGGCAGAGTGGCTGGAAAGCTGCCTGAGGGAAAAGGACCTGGGAGGGGTTGGTCAACATCAGCTGAAGATCAGTCAGCAGTGTGCCCAGGTGGCCGAGGAGGCCAACAGCATCCTGTCTTGGATCAGCACTAGTGTGGCCAGCAGGACTAGGGCAGGGATTATCCTCCTGTACTGGGCACTGGTGAGGTCACACCTTGAATCCCGGGTTCAGTTTTGGGCTTCTGCCTCCAAGGACATTGAGGTGCTGGAGTATGTCCAAAGAAGGGCAATGAGGCTGTTGAAGTGTCTAGAGCACAAGTGTTGTGAGGAGCAGCTGAGGGAGCTGGGTTTGTTTAGCCTGGAGAGGAGGCCCAGAGGAGACCCTCTCACTCTCTCCAACTCCCTGAACGGATGTTGGACCAAAGTGTAGGTTGGTCTCTTCTCCAATGGAACAAGCAATAGGACAAGAGGAAATGGTCTCAAGCTGGACCAGGGGAAGTTTAGGTTGGACATGAGGAACAATTTCTTCTCTGCAAGGGTTGTCAAGCCCTGGACATAGGCTGCCCAGGGCAGTGGTAGAGTCACCATCCCTGGAGGGATTTAAAAGCCATGTAGATGTGATGCTGAAGGACAAGGTTTAGTGGTGGTGTTGAGGGTCACGGCTGGGCCAACCACCAACCCAGTGACAGATGCTCCCTATTACCCCCTTCTCCCTCTGCCATGGGAAGGGAAAGGGAAATAAAAGAGAGAGAGAGACTTGTGGATTGGAAAAGAAAACTAAAACTACTTTACTGGTATAGTAATCATAAAATGAAATATATACAAGTACAAAACCTATACCAAATCCTAACCTCCCCACACCTTGATGGTAGCTATGTCACTGTCATTACTGATACTGCAGCAGAAGGCCTCTGCAGCAGAGGGGAACCAGGCTCAGGGGATGGATCCTGGAACTGTCTGCAGGAACTTACAGATCAGGATTTGGGGCAGAACAGAGAGAGTTGTCCTCAGATGATGGCCACTGAAAAACAAGAGAAGAAGAGGGAAAGAAAAAGGAACTGCCCTTCAGTTTTATATCAAATATAACGTATATGGAATGGAATACTTAGCTGATCAGTTTAGGGTCACCTGTCCTGGCTGGTCTTCCGTGAAGGTGCAGCTTTTACTCTGCACCCCACAACACGAGACACAAGATTTAGCAGTGACTTTGGTTTGCATACCAATCCCTGGTAGTAAATCTAAACATGAGGCCTTATCACTTCTAGTAGCTGGCAGCTTCTGTAAAAACATGCTCTTAGTTTTAGAAAGTGCAGTTACTTAGAAGAGCTTTAGTTGAAAAGTAAAATCATTGGACAGAAGTAGTTCTGTTCTTACCCAAACCAGGACAGGTGGCCTCCAGTGTTAATGACTGGACTCACTGATCTTAGAGGTCTTTTCCAACCTTAGCAATTCTATGATCTTATGATCTTTGCAAAGAGTCACATCAGCCTGGATACAAGAGCACTTCCACTTCATGCAGTTTTGGGGGGTGACATATGCAACTTTGCAACGTGTTATATTGCTGTGGCTGCAGGAGGACTGCCACTCCCCATGCACTCTTCAGGGTAATGCATGCATCTTGCAGAGAGTTATGAAAACCTCCTGCTTGCACCCCAGAGCTGGTGATGCATTTTGGGGGTGCTCAGCACATCCTCCTTTCCCATTTCCCTCCTCAGAGGGCTTGGAGGACTGGGCAGCCTGCCTGGACCCTGTGCCCTACTGTCTCTCCCCACCCCAAGGTCTGCTGGCAGGGGTGAACATCACAAGCCCCACACCACTTGTGCGTGGCACAGCGGGCAAAGCTGCGCTGCTCTCGGTACGCTACGCCAGTGCCAGCCCTGACAAACCAGTGGTCAAGTGGCAGCTGAAGCGAGACAAACCCGTCACCGTCGTCCAGTCCATCGGCACTGAGATCATCGGTAACCTACGGCCCGATTACCGTGACCGCATCCAAGTGCTGGAGAATGGCTCATTGCTCATCAGCCCCTTGCAGTTGGCCGATGAAGGCGCTTATGAGGTGGAGGTGTCTATCACGGATGACACCTTCACTGGAGAGAAGACCATCAACCTCACTGTGGACAGTAAGCACAAGAAGGACATCCAGTGGAGATTGGGTTCTCTATGGGATGTCTTCCCTGACTACTCTTTGGGAGGGCTTTCTCTGTCTGGGAGGTGGTTTTATGGGTTCAACCATGCCATGCAACCAAGCTACATGCCTGGTGGAGTTTTGATGTCCCCTTTCTTGTTCCCTGGGCCCATCCATCCCCTGAGACATGGCATTACTGTATTTCCCCCTCTTGCTCACAGTCCCTATCTCAAAGCCGCAAGTGCTAGTGGCTTCCTCGACAGTGCTGGAGCTCAGTGAGTTCTTCACTCTCAACTGCTCACACGAGAATGGCACCAAGCCCACCTACACATGGCTGAAGGATGGACGGCCACTGAGCAACGACTCCCGCTTGCTCCTCTCCCCTGACCAGAAGATCCTCACCATCACCCGCGTCCTCATGGCTGATGATGACGTATACAGCTGCCTGGTGGAGAACCCAATCAGCCATGGCCGCAGCATCCCCATAAAGCTCACAGTCTACCGTAAGCCACTTGTAGCCCCCTTCTGCACCCTTAGAGATGGCCATCCCTTGCAGATGCTCCAAGCTAAATTTGTGGGGGGCTCTCCCCTCTCATTCCTCTCCTCCAGGCCGGAGCTCCCTCTACATCATCCTCTCCACGGGCGGCATCTTCCTCCTTGTCACCTTGGTGACTGTTTGTGCCTGCTGGAAACCCTCCAAGAAGTATGACTTGGGGTAACAAGGGAGCAAAGGGGGTTCCTCTTATCCTGTCCTGTTTTATCCCATCCTGTCTTGTTCCGTCTCATCTCTTCCCATCCTAACTTGTCCTGTCATACCTCACCTCACCTCATCATCTCCTCCTCTTGTCTCATGCATTCTATTGCATCCCACCCCATTCCATCTTATCTCATCTTGATGCAACACATCCCATCCCATTCTGTCTTGACCCATCTCATCCCATTTATTCCCATCCCATCCTGTCTTGATCCATCTTTCCTGTCCCATCCTCCTATCTCATCTCATCCCATCTTGTCCTATCCCATTATACCCCATCCCACCTGTTCCTCACCATAGCCCTGGACCCTGCCCCGACTGAGCTGCCAGCAATCTGCGCAGAGCTACTCCATCCCCTTAATCCTTTCCCCAGGGAGAAGAGGCAAGCAGAGACACAACCAGCGTCTGAATACTCTGAGCAGGATGAGGATCGCCTGAAACATGAGGGTGAGTCTTGACCTAGGCATGGTGATGGTGGCTTGGCCAATACCAGCACCAGCGCTGTGGTAAGCAATGCCTTGCCTTCATGCAGCCGAGGGCATCCCACGGAGCAGCGACCATGAGCGCAAAAACCCAGTGGCCTTGTACATCCTCAAGGACAAGGTGAGCAACTGGTAGTGTGCCAGGAGTGTGCTGGCTTTGTGTGGCAATACTGGATGTTGCATGCTTCACACACTAACCTACTCTGTTGGCAGGACTCACCAGAGGCAGAGGAGGATTCGGCACTGGAGCCTCGTGGCACAGTTGAACCGGGTTACACCAGCACACCGGTACCAGCAGCTGGCCGCTCACCAGGACCAGTGGGGCGTTCAACTCGTCGCTACCATCGCTCACCGGCTCGCTCGCCTGCCTCAACGCGGACGCACAGGTCACCACCGGGTTCTCCAGCACGTTCCCGTGGTGCCCCACGGCTGCTGCGGACTGCTGGTGTCCATGTCATCCGGGAGCAGGAGGAGGCCAATGCTGTGGAGATCAGCGCCTGAGCAGTGGGGACATGTGCGCACTTGGGCGGCAAGAAGTGAGCGGGGACACCAGCGTGGCCCCGCTGCCGCCACCGGGCAACGTTTGGCTTGGTGTAAAGTCACTAATTTGCTATTGATCCCACCCGGAGCTCCCCTCTTCCATCCCCCATCTTCCCAGGGTGTCGCTTTAATGGCTTTTTCACTGGGACAAGCATGCAGGGAGTGTGCAGAAAGAGAGTCCACAGTCTGGGAGAGAGTGTGCATGCAGTGTGCAGACAGCATGCAATAGGGTGTGTACGGAGCATACAGAGAATGTGTAGAGAGAGCATGCATGTGCTGCACAGAAGAAACAATCACGGAGCATGCAGGAGGGCACACGCAGAGTATACAGAGAGCACGTATATGGAGTGTGCATATGCAGAGCATGCAGAAAGCATGCGTTGAGCATGCAGAGGGAGTGTGAGGAGAAAGCATGCACACTGTGCACATGGAGTATGCAGAAAGCATGCAAGAGGACATGAATGGAGCATGCAGAGAGACTGTGCATGAAGCATGCAGAAAAAGGAAACAAAACATGCAGAGAAAGCGTACATACACTGAGCAGAGCAAGCAATCATGGAGTGTGCAAGAGGACATTTATGAAGTGTGCAGAGAGCATGCACAAAACATTCAAAAGGGGATGTACAAAATGTGCAGAGAAAGCATGCACAGAGCGTGCAAGAGGGCATGCACAAAGCATGTTGAGAGAGCACACATTCAATGCACAGAGAGGGCAGTCATGGAGCGTGCAGGAGGGTATGCATATGGCATTCAGAGAGAGCATGCAAGAGGACGTGTGGAGCATGTAGAGAGAGCACATATGCAGTGTGCAGGGAGAGTGTGCACAGAGTGTACAAGAGTACATGGAATATGCAGAGAGAGCTTGCAAAGAATGAACAGAGCATATGCATAATGTACACAAAATGTGTACACAGAGCATGCAGAGAGGGCATGCACGAAATGTGTGGAGAGAGCATGCATGGAGTGTGCAGACAGATCAGGCACCAAGTGTGCAAAAGGACATGCACAAGGCATGTGGACTGACTGTGCATGAAGTGTGCAGAGAGTGCATGCACAAAGGGTGCAAGAGGACACATGGTGCACATAAAAAGAACATGGACAGAACATGCATGGACCACACAGAGAGAGCATGCATGGAGCATGCAGAGAGAGTGTGCACAGAACTTGCAGTTAAGGCTGCATGGATTGTGTGTAGAGCAGTGTGCACACAGAGAATGTGGAGAGAGCTTGCATGTAGCATGCAGAGGGTGTGCGTGGGGTGTGCAGAGAGCACAGGTGGAGAGTGTGCAGAGAACGCACAGTGTGTGAAGAGTGTGCATGAAGCATGCACAGTGCACAATGTGTACGAGGAGAGATTCCGTGTGGAGTACAGGCACAGAGCATGTTGAAGGAGTGCATGTAGAATGTGTGAAAAGAGCATGCACCATGTGTGCAGCTAAAACCATGCATGGAGCATGCATGAACACATGGGGAGCACGGACACAGCACACCAAGCAAGTCACACGCACGTGCAAGAGCACTGTGCCTCTCTGCTGGGGCATGCAGGCACGCGGAGCAGGACAGAGCAAGGAGCACACTGAGCATGCAAACTCACCGAAGCACACACGGATGCAGCGGCCTAAATGGGGGCTCCCTCCTACCCGCAGCTCCTCGGCTGCACTGTCCCCTACATGAGGACTCGAACCTCTGGCCTGGGCACTGCCTCTCTGCCGTGCCTGGATTTGCTGTGAAAAGCCCTGGATTTGGGGTGTGCATCGTTGCCCCTCCCCAGGCTTTCCTGGGACACAGGATTAGGATGAAAAATGGAGAGCGGCCGGCCAAACGAGCTGGGCCCCAGGGCACCCAAGGGTGGGTACCGAGGCACCCTGGGGTGCTCAGGGTGTGCTACTAACCAATAAACTAAACATACTGTCTGACAAGCAAGGTAGAGAACTCATTCACTCTGGTCCCTACCAATGGCATCCCCAGCTGAGATCTCATTCGCTCTGATCCCTGGTGATGGCATTGCCAGACAAGAGCTTATTTCTTCTTAATTTATATTCTTCTGAACAAAGAGGGATGTGGAATTTCTTTTGATTAGTTGACTTTGTTAACCGTTGATGTCCCTAACCCCCCTGCCTCTGGGTGCTGCTGGTGCCACAGACCTGCATGCTTTGGCCAAGATGTTTGTATGTCCCTGTCGATCCCTCCGCCTCCCTGACACTTCCTGGCCCCATGTCCGGCTATTGTCCCCCTCATCCGGTGCTGTTGGGAAAGGACAGGAAGTAGCTGGAAGTCTGGCTGGGGCTGGCATGGCGTTCGGCTGGGCTACAGCGCTGGTCTTGGGGCTCTGCATCAACCTGCTGTGCTGGGGAGGTAAGTATGGCCCCTGGTGGGTGACCTCCACCCAAAACACCACCAGGGCTGAGACCATACCTGTTTGGTGCTCCCACTGCCCTCTGTCACCCCCTCCACAGGCTGCCAGTCCCCTGGCACAGCCAACGCACCCCAAACTGCAGCTGGTAAGGATACCCTTTGATGATCATGGGTGGGGGACCCCAAAAATGCTATCCCCATCCTCCCATGATGTCCTCTCCTCACCCATATCGTCCCCCCACCAGCCATCGTGTCCTTCCCTACCCATGGTGTCCCTCTCCGTCCATGGTGTCCCTCCCCATACATGCTGTCCCCTTGCCACCCCTGATGTTCCCTTCACACGTGGCGTCCCCTTCCCACCCATGATGTTCTTTACCCATCCATGGTGTCCCCCCACCATGGTATTCTCCTATCCATGGTGTCTCTCCCAACCATAGTGTCACTCCTTACTCATGGTGTCCCCCATACACATTGTCCCTCCCCACCCATGGTGTCCACGACAGCACTGCGGGTCAATTTCCGTCTGCAGCCGGGTGATTTGGTGGCCACGGTGGGCCAAGCACTGGAGCTGGATTGCGTCCCTCCCTTGGGCCACCCTGAGCCCCATGTTACCTGGAAGAAGGATGGGGTGACCTTGGACTTGTCAGCTGATCGGTATGCAGTCACCAACGGGAAGCTGAAGGTGGCACCAGCACGAAGGAGCGACTCTGGACTCTATGTCTGTGTGGCAGCCAACACGGCAGGCGAGAGGGAGAGCCGGGCTGCCCGTGTCTCCGTCCTAGGTAAGCCAAGGGTCTCCCATAGGTAGTGGACATGTCATGCACAGCCTCGGTGCCATGTCTTTGATGTCACCCCACAGAGAAACCAACCATCATGAGGCACCCGAGTGACTCTGTGGTGGTGGCTGGCAGCACTGTGAAGCTGGGCTGTGGTGCCCAAGGTGACCCAACACCACGGGTACAGTGGCATAAGGAGCAAGGGGACCTCCCTTCGGGCAGGTAGGTGGTGGTAGGGTGGAGGTGTTACATCTCCAGTGTGGAGATGGGGCTGATGGAAGGCTGGTGATCTGCAGGCACAAAGTGGATGAGGAGAATACGTTGCATCTCTACGCTGTGACGCCTGCTGACAGCGGCACCTATGTGTGCACAGCACAGAGCCAGCTGGGCACTGCTGCAGCCACTGCCCATGTCCGTGTGGAGGGTCAGTTGTGGGACCTCCACCACCAGAGGCACCCAGGGCCATCTGGTGGTCCATGCAAGGGGAACCATCTAACAGGCTCCATCTAATTGGGTTCATCCGTGAGGGTTATCCAAGGAGGTCACCCAAGGGCAATCTATCCAAGGGAGGTCCATCCAAGGAGATTATCCAAGGGGATCATATCCATTCCAAGGGGAGTGTATCCATGGAGGTCCACCCAAGGAAGTCTATCCAAGGGGGTCCACCAAAAAAAGTTCATCTAACTGAGTCACCTAAGGGGATCCATTCAAGAAGAGTTTGTCTCAGTAGGTCTGAGATCTAAAGGGGTCCATCTAAGCATGTCCATGTAAGGGGATCCATCTAAGAGGATGCATCCAGGCCCATTCAAGGTCATCCATTCAAGAGAGTCCATGTAAAGGGTATCCATCCAAGCATGTTCCTCCAAAAGGACCCATTTAAGGGGATCGTACCAAGGTGGAGGGTCAAGATTTTACAAGAGGTATCCACCCAAAGGGTCCCTCTAAGAGGGATGCACCAATGGAAGTCTATCAAGGGGTCCATCAAAGGAAGTCCATCCAAGAAGGGTGCATCCAAGACAGATCCATCAAAGGGTGTCTGTCCATGGGGGTCTATCCAAGGTATCCATTTGATTAGTACATCCAGGGACACATCAGGGTCTCAAGGCATGGGTATTTGAGCTGGGTGCCTGAGCAGGTGCTGGAGGACCTTGCTCCTGCCCAGTGCTGCTGTTAGCCTTCCTCTGCCTCACAGACAGTCGGGAGGCCACACAACAGGACCTGTTGGCTCTGCGGCTGCATCTGGACAACGGCACAGCACTGCCCACCGCTGGCGTCTGGCTCTGCTGGCGGGTTGGTGTGATGCTGGCATGTCCCCACCAGAGGGGTGGGATGGAACACAGGGATGAGACTGGAGCTCCACCCCTGTGTCATTTCTACTTCCCACCATGTCTCATAACCCTTCCCATTTTCTGCAGATGCTGACGCCAGCATCAGTGCCAGTGGGCTATATGGTGCTGTACCGCTGCCTGCTCCCTGCCAGCACCTCCTGGGTCCACCATGATGCAGGCAAGGAGCTCAGCACCATCATCCCTGGACTCTGCAGGGGTCACCAGTATGAGTTCAAGGTCCGACCCTACGCTGGAGAGACCCAGGGCTTGGACAGCAACAGTAGGCACCTCTGGATACCTGAGGAAGGTGTGTTGGATGTCCTCAGAGGTGTCCAGACGGAGGATGAGGGGTTGCCTGGGGGTCCCAAGTGTCTCAGGTCCCCTGTCCCAGCAGTGCCGAGTGCAGCACCCCAACATGTCACCGTGGGCCAAGCTGAGACAAGGAATGGCACCGTGGTTGTGAGCTGGGAGCCACCTCCTCCTGAGGCCCACAACGGCATCATCCAAGGCTATAAGGTTTGGGATATTGGTGTGGGATGACGGGACTGGGGAAATTCTGGTCAAGGAGGGTCCATCGAAGGGGTCTGTTTAAGGGGGATCAATCCAACAAGGGAGCCGATCAAAGGTGGGGATCTATCCAAGGATGGCCATGCAAGGAGTGCTTGCCCATCCAAGGGGTCCATCCAAGAGGGATCTCAACAAGGGGATTCATCCAAAGGGGCCAGCCAAGGTGGAGGTCCATCCCAGGAGATCTATCTAAGGGGTCAATGTAAAGAAGGGGATCCTCCAAGTGATTCTGATCCAAAGAAGTCAATTCAAGTGGATACAACCAAGGGAATCCATCTAAAGAGGTCAACCAAGGCATCTGTCCAAGAAGGGGTCCAAATGGGGGTCCATCAGGGGTCCCCAAGGGCATCCATCTTAGTGTCATTCATCTGAGGGGGCACATGCAAAGGGGTTCATCCAAGGAGGATCTATCCATGGGGGTCCACTAAGGAGATTCATATAAGGGGGCCCATCCAAGGAGGTCAATCCTGTAGGGTTCCATCAATGGGAATTCATCTAAGGGGGCCCATCTAAGGGACATTCATCCAAGGGGCATTCACCCAAGGCGGTCTATGCAAAGGGGTCCATCCAAGGGGTATCCATCAATGGGAGTCCACCAAAGGCATTCATGTAAAAGGGTCCATGCAAGGATGTCAATCCTCTTCTGATCCATCAGTGGGGATCCATCAAGGAGATTCATCTAAGGACACTCAGCCTCTTCATGCCTGACAGGTCTGGTCAACGGGTGAAGGCTGGAAGCACCCCACCAACAGGACAGTAGATGGAGGCACTCACCGCCTGGAAACCCTCCTCCCAAGCCCTGGGGAAAAATTCTGTGTCCAGGTGGCAGCTTTTAATGGTGCAGGGCTGGGAGTCCCCAGCAATATCACCTGCAGCATGCTGGGTAGGGGACAGGGGGCAAGGTGGGGTGCAGGTGGGGGTCAAGGTGGTGACACAGGGGTGACACTGGAGGTACCCTTGCAGGGCTGACAGCAGGGAGCACCGGGGTTGTGTGGGTGCTGAGGCAGCCTGCTGTCATCGCTGCCACTGGTTCGATGTTCTGGTTGGCGTTGCTTGCCCTCCTCCTCCTCCTCTGCCAGCGCCGAGCCGGCCAGGATGCTGCGACTCATGGCAGGTGAGCAGATATGGAATGGGGAATGGAGGGGGGCCCCTGGCATGGTGGGGGTAGAACACCCTGATGGCACCTCCCACCTCATAGGTTGGTGGCCAGTGACTCGCCGTGGCTTGGTGGCTCCTGGAAACCTGGTTGTGCCCCTGGGAACCTCGGCAGCAGCAGCAGCCTCAGCAGCCAGCTCCTGGGAAGTGACAGCCGGGACCCCCACCCCTCCAGTGAGCCCCAGGGCTAGGACCCGCACCCAATGCTATTGGACTCCTACCCATCCTGTGAGCCCCATAGGTGCTGGGTCACTCACTCAGTGCCATGGGACCTCCACCCTTTCAGTGAGCCCCATGGGGTCTAAGACCCTCACTTGACTCCTGGAACACCCACTCAGTTCCATTGAACCCCTCACCTGCTGCCATGGGACCCCCACCCAGTGCCTAGGACTCTCACAGGGTGCTATAGGACCAGCAAAGCGTGCTCAATAGCCCCACGCTATGCCTTGGGCCCCCTTGTGCCATGGAACCGTGATCTGGGTGTCCCCCTCCACCACTGCCTATCTGCGGGTGGTAGGGAACTGGGGACAGACAGAGACAAGGACAGAGGGGACAAGGGACACCCAGCTCAGCACCCATGGGTGCCCTGATCTCTCTCACCTCTCCAGCCCTGTCCCTGGAGCAGCCAAGTCTAGGCACCCCTGTGCCCCCAACCTCCAGCAACCTCCACAGGGGGCACCCACCACACCTCGGGGACACAGCGTACTATGGGGTGGGACACCCTGGGGTGTGCACCTCAGCCAGCACCCCAAACCCAGCACCTTGGGAGCGCATCCACAAGCTAGGTGGGTTTGGGGGGGCACATAAGTGTACATGGGAAACAGTGGGGAGGTTCATGGCTTCTTGTCCCCCACTCCCCACAGAACTGCACCAAGTGCACAGTACCCCAGTGCCCACAGGTGGCCCTGGTCACGTCCCTATCACCAGAAGTGAAGGTGAGTGGGGGATGGATTTTGGGCTGGCAGCAGGGTGGACTCAGCAAAGGGGACATGATGGTGACATCAACACTACCATGGCGGCTGGAGGGGACCGAAGGTGGCTGCCGGTCTTCAGCTCCCCAAAACCACAGCGGGGCAGTGTCTCCCTGGCCTCCAGTATCACCAGGTCACCAGTGACACCCCCGAGACAACTTCATGCGTGGCATCCACCAGTGACACGGTAAGTGTGTGTGTCCCCATCCTGGGGACTCAGACAGGTGCCCTGCACCTCAATCCCTCGCTGCAAAGGCCACCATATGCCTAGCACCTGCAGGTCTCCTGCCACCATGTGCCCCAAGCGCACATCCTCAGTCACCAGCCACCCTAAGGACAAATCCTCAGTCACTGGGATCCCAGGGAACACATCTCCAGCCACACAGCACCCCAGGAAATCATCCCTGGTTACTGAGAGCCCCAGGGATATGTCACCGGTCACCAGGCAACCTAGGGACATGTCCCTGGTCACAGAGCACCCCAAGGATGTGTCACCAGCCACTAGGCCCCCCAAGGACCCATCACAAGCCACCAGGCACCAAGAGGACATGTTCCTGGTCACCAGGTGCCCCAGGGACATGTCACCAGTCACCAGACACCCCAGGGACCCCTTATCAGTGACCAAGAGCCAAAGGAACATGTCATCAGCCACCAGGCACTCTGAAGACATGTTCCCAGCCAGCAGGCACACAAGGGACATGTCCCCAGCCAGCGGGCACACAACAGACATGCCTCCAGTCGCTAGACTCCCTGAAGAGAAGTCCCCAGCCACTGGGAAGCACAGGGACACGTTCCTGGCCACCAGGTACCGCAAGGGCGTGTCTCTGGCTACCAAGCACCCCAGGAACCCATCACCAGTGACCAGACACACAAAGGATGTATTCCTGTAACCAGCAGGTACCCTGGGAATGTATCATCAGTCACCAGGCAACCCAAGGACATATTCCCAGGCACCAGGAACTCTGAGGAGATGTCCCCAGTTCCCAGGCACCACAATGACAAGTTCTTAGGCACCAGGTACCTCAATGACACATCCCTGGTCACGCGGTACCCCTAGGATGTGTCCTTGGTCTCCAGGTGCCCCAGGGACATTAGCGACCAGGCACCCAATATGCATTCCTGGCCAGCAGGTACCCTGAAGCCATATCCGCAGCCACTGGGCACCCAAGGGACACATCCTTAGTCACAAGGCACCCCGAAGAGGTGTCCCCAGCTGCTGGTCACCAGAAGCACATGGTTTTTGGCAACAGGTACCCCAAGGACACATCCCCAGCCACCAGGCACCCAAGGGACAAGTCCCCAGTCTCTGGGCACCTCTCACCGACATTCAGTGATGGGGTCCTCACACCGCAACAGGTGGCTGAGGACCTAGAGGTGGACCAGGACACCAACTGCCTCAGGTATGCCCCTTCCTCCTGGGACACCATCATGGTGGCAGCATCTCCAGGTGCCAGAGGTGTCCCCACCATGTCTTCTTCAGTCCTTTGGCACCAACCACACCACGATCCTTCTCGCCACTGCATACCTATGGCTATATCTATGGGCCACCAGCCTCTGAGGTGGGTGAGGAGGAGGAAGAGGAAGAGGAAGAGCAGCCAGTGATGAGGGGCTCACCAGAGGGGTCACTGCTGAACAGTTGGGGGTCCATCTCAGAGGACAACTTTGCCAGTGCTCGCTGCAGCTTGGTGAGCTCTTGCGATGGCTCCTTCCTCCTGGACGCCAGCTTTGCCCAGGCAATGGCTGTGGCCATTGATGGCCTCTGCTTTGGCCCTGAGGACATGGAGGGGGACTACAAGGGTGAGTGAAGCACCCCCAGGCCCGTTCTCTGACCCCGTGGGAGATAACACCATAGTGACACCATGGTGATGGCATCTTTTCCTGCCTTCTCCCCAGTAGGTCCCTCATCAACACCATCACTTTTGGGGAGGATCTTCTCTCCTGGGGTCACCATGACCACCTGGGACTGGGGGACAGCACTGGGGGTTCCACAAAAAGTCAGAACAGAGACAGCCATGGGCACCCCACAGCATGGTAAGCAGCGTCCTGACACCGGGGTGATGGGCACTGAGGGCAGTGCGGGGTGTTACCCATTGAAGGGTGTTGGAAAATGTCCCTTTTTCTTTCCAGGTGGCCACAGGTCAGGGAGTATGAGCCCCTGGGCCAGAGAAGGTGGCAAGCTGGAGACAGGAGGGACAGTGGCATTGAGGTCCCCAGGGTGTAGGATGTGGCAAGGCCAAAACCCCATCAGCTCAGCTAAAATCCAGCTTTATTAAGCAGTTGCCCCAAAAGGGGCTCTTTGCTAGCAAAAGCCACCCACAAAGGGTGGGTGTCACCAAGGTGGATTGGTGTCCCTTCTTCCCCAGTGTTCTTGTCCTCCCCAAGTGTCCTCCCCCTTCTCCAGCATCCTTGTCCCCCAGTCATCCTTGTTCAGCCCAAGTATCATTGCCTATCATGAGTGTCCTCATCCTCCCCATCCTTGCGCTCCTCAAGTGTCCCCTTCCCCTCCTCCCGACATCCTCATCCTTCCCAAGCATCATTGTCCCTCCAAGCATTCTCATCCCTCCCCAGTGCCTCCTTCCCCAGCACCTTCTTCCCCAGCATCCTTGTCCAAACCAAGCCCCATTGTTCATCCCAAGTGTCCTTGTCCTTCCCCAGGGTCATTGCCCCCTGAGCCTCATCCGTGATGACAGTTCTCATTCCTCTTGACTGTCCTCATCTTTCCCGTCCTTCCTTAGCATCCTTATCCCACCTTGCACATCCTTGGCCCTCCCAAGTGTCCTCATCCCTTCCAAGCCACATTGTCCTTCCTGAACGCACTTTTGCCCCCTTCGAGTATCCTCATCCCTCCTGAGCATCCCTGTCCCACCCCAAGCATCATTGTCCTGCCCTAGCACTTCCACTTACCAACCACTGGCTCTCTGCAACCTTATTTACATGGTGCCACTCAGAAATTAAAGAGCATCCCCTCTACCCTCCCAAGTCCCCATCCCTCTGTCCCCAACCCTTCCAGTGGCTCGTTCTCCACTTCATTGCTTCTGCTGTGATGGACAGGCAAAAGGGGGACCTGGTCGGCAGCGGCGAAGGCCGGTCCCATCCCTGTGGTCCCTTCGTGTCCTGCTGCGTCCAGAGCTGTGCCCTCGGGAGCCAGTGGAGCCATGGGACGAGATGCTGCCTGTGGTGGAGCAGCTGCCAGACACCTGCCCACGAGGCAGGCAAGAGGGTTTGATGTAGGGGATGATGTCATCTGCAAGGGAGGGGACAAGGATGGTGTCTGGCAGTGACACCCAAAGGGTAACATTCTGGCACACGGGCAGTGGCTCTGGCCTTACCACCACGGGATGGACAATGGGTGACCTTGTGTTTGGCCTCGCTTGGCTCCTGCTCCAGTGAGGGGACAAGAGTCTTATCTGGTGGGGGCAGTGGTGGTGGAGGCAAGTCTGCAGTGGAGAGAGGGGAGAGGGCTGAGCCCCACCATGGACCTTCCCTGGACACCCCATTTTTAACCCCCACTCACCTCCTGGCTGCTTTTCCTGACGGTAGCGGCTGCATTTGGGCTTTGGGCGGATTTTTGGGATCTCACAGCGGGTTTTCCCTGGGGTTGAGGGCAGAATCAGGCCGCTCCACAGCTGGTGAGCCCCCCACCCACCCAAAATGGCTCCCCGGAGCTCACCTGTGCTGGGGGTGTGGTGGGATCGGGTTGGGTGGCCCTTGCTGGCATCTGGACTCAGTGGGAGACTGGGTGCCTGCAGGGGGGTGCCGGTGTTGTGTGTAGGTCTCCTGGCAAAGAGGGGTGTGAGGTGAAGCCAGGGCGAGGGGAGAAAAATGGGGGGTGCTCAGTGGCTACCACAGAGCTGGCAACCCTCCCAGCGCCAGGGAGAAGCCCTAATGGCAGTACTGGATGGCAGTGGCATGGGTGTGCTGAAGCGTCGCAGTTGGATGGCAGAGACACAGATGGACTGCAACTGCATGGCTGGGCTTGCAACAGGCATCTGGATGAGTGCAGTGCCTGGGAGGACCACAGGTGGGTAGCAAGGCCACAACTGGACTGCAGCTGCATGGCAAGGTTGCGAAGGCACGGCTGGCTTGCAATGGACACAGCTAGAGCACAGCTGAGTAACAATTCCCCTGCTGAATTGCAAGCAACCACACTGCTGGGTTGCAGCTTCACAGCTGGATCACACCAAAGGTGGATTGCAGCAACACAATTAGGTTGCAGCTGCACATCTGGATTACAGCACATCTGGATTGCAACCACACAGCTGGATTGCAATGGTACAGCTGACCCCTGAGGTCACAGCTGGATTGCAGTGGCATTCCCCCATGACAATACCACAGCTGGATTGCGATGGTACTACAGGTTTGTGGCAGAGCTGGGCCATGATGTCACAGCTGGTTGGCGATGTCTCAGCCAGCTCATGATAGCACAGCTGGGTTGTTATGCCACATCCAGCCCACAGTGTCATGGATGGATCACGACAGCATGGACAAAGCGCAGCCAGACAGCAGTGATGGATGGTGGCAACATAGATGGGTCATGAATGGACATCTAGACCATGGCGGGACATCCAGACCCCAGTGAGACATCTGGACCCCGGTGGGACATCTAGATTCCAATGGCGTGGCCAGACCATGGCAAGGCTGGATGGTGGCAACATGGCTGGATCATGATGGGACATCCAGACTTCTATGGAACATCTGGATGCCTACAAGACATCTGGATCCCAATGACACAAACAGACTATGATGACATGGCAGGGCTGAAAGGTGACAACATGACAGGATCACAATAGGACATCTGGACCCCAATGAGACATCCAGATCCTGATAGCATGGCCAAAGCAAGGCTGATCTCCTACCGGGGCAAGTGAGGGCTACCAAAGTCACGGAGGTGGGGGATGTCCTCAGTGGTGCAGGGTGACGGTGTCAGTGTTGCGGTGGATCGGCAGCCAGAGGAGGCAGTGGGCGATGATGCAGCAGTGGCACAGGGTACATCCTCACAAAGGTACCACTCCTCCATTCCCGAACTGCAGGGTAGGGGCCACAGGGTGAGTGCAGGGGCCAGTATGCCCTGGCTCACCTGGGCCTTGACACTCACCCTCCAGCTGCTTCTTCCTCTTCATCCTCCTCCTCCTGGGTGCACTGGCTGAGCTCCCTTGCTGAGGGTGGTGGGGGAAGCAGCTCTGTCCAGGTCACCAC
This sequence comes from Galbula dea, assembly GCA_013399015.1. Classification (NCBI taxonomy): domain Eukaryota; kingdom Metazoa; phylum Chordata; class Aves; order Piciformes; family Galbulidae; genus Galbula; species Galbula dea. Next base: position 185,628 of record VWZX01008139.1, read on the forward strand.
TGGTGGTTTCACCACTTGCCCCAGCTTCTTCCCTTTGGTCCCTGTGGTGAGGAAGGATCACAAAATGTCTTCTTCATTGAAAGAGACCAAACACGGGTTTCCCTGTGGTGGGTGGTGCGTCCTTATCAAAAGTTGATGTGTCCCTGTGGTGGGTGGCAATCCCCATGTGTGTCTCCAGGGTGGGTGGTATGTCCCCACAGTAAGTGAAATGTCCCTGTGATGAGTGGAATGTTCCCATGTCTCCCCAGGGTGGGTGGTGTGTCTTCACATATGTCCTCATGGCAAGCATGTCCCTGTGGCAGGTGACATGTCCTCATGTGTGTCCCCATGGTGGGTGGCACATCCCCACAAGGGTCAGCACAGAATCACACAGTCATGGAGTCATTTAGGTTGGAAGAGACCTTTAAGATCATAGAGTCCAACTATTAATCTAGCACTGCCGGGTCACCACTAAACCATGGCCCTCAGCACCCTATCTGCACAGCTTTTAAACCCCTCCAGGGATGGGGACTCCACTATTGCCCTGGGCAGCCTGGGTTTGACAACAGTGTCATGGACCAAATTTGTTCCTCACGTCCAACCTAAACCTCCCCTGGCACAACCTGAAGCCATTTCCTCTTCTCCTATTGCTTGTTTGTCAGGAGAAGAGACCAACCCCCACCTCACTCCAACCTCCTTTCAGGGAGTTAGAGTGAGAAGGTCTCCTCTGAGCCTCCTTTTCTTCAGGCTAAACAACCCCAGCTCCCTCAGCTGCTCCTCACAACACTTGTGCTCTAGACCCTTCAACAACCTCATTTCCTTTCCTTGGACACCCCCCAGAATCTCAATGTCCTTCTTGGAGTGAGGAACCTAAAACTGAACTCAGTATTTGAGGTGCAGCCTCCCAGTGCCAAGTACAGGGAGATGATCCCTGCCCTAGTCCTGTTGGCCACACTAATGCTGATCCAAGCCAGGATGCTGTTGGCCTTCTTGGCCACCTGGGCACACTGCTTGCTTAGTAAATGCTGGAGGAAGGCTGTGAGGAGGGGACTGCACTACCAGCTCCCATGTGTTCCCCAACCCGTCCTACCGTTCTCAGCCCAGCCATGGAGTGCCTGGGGGGTTGTAACATCCATTGGCTGGGGAGCACCCCCAGGGTAGGGGGTCCCATGCTGTGAGAAGGGTCGGGAGAAGGTGCAGATCTCTTCACCGCCCACCTCGATGGTACTGTAAACTGGCCCCTCGCCAGCCCCTGTCCCAAATTGTTCCGTCTGGGTGACGTAACGGGTGATGTTGGTGTCTGTGGAGCATGGCCAGCACCATCAGAGCTGACCATGACCCCCTGAATCCAAGCCACCCATCCCCATGATGACCCCTTACCATTGTAGTATCTCTCAGTGGTTCCCAAGCAACTGGCAGCACTGGTCACACCACCACCATGCCACACGTCTGCCAGCCATGGGTAACCACCACTGGCAGCTGCCCTGCAAGGAAACGGGGCAAAGGGATGTTGGGTTTGGGTGTTGGAGGTCTCAGGGAGGATGAAGTTACCGGGGGGGTTACCTGGGGCTGCTGTATACTGGAGCTGGGAATGCAACTGCAGAAAGAGGTGGGAGTGAGGGCAGCGAGGGACCGCGCCGGGCACCTGTAGGCTTGTTGGTGGGTGTATAGGTGAAGGATGCTGAAAAGAGAGAGGCAGTGGGTGGCTGATGGGGTAATGTGTGTCAGAGTGGCGGGGGTTCCCATTGGTAGCATCTGCCCATACTGGCAAAGTGGCTGAGCTCCTTCTTCCTCCGTCGGCAGCCATAGAGCCAAACAGCAAAGGCGCCGAGGATGACCCAGCAAGCTCCACCGACGCCAGCAATGAAGGCCGGTTGCCTGGCCACCTCAGCCAAACGGTCAGCCATGGTGTTTCTGCCCGCTGGTCCCTCATCCTGCTTCGCCAAGGGGGCTGCAAGTAACATGGGGAAAGGGAACACATTGGCAGGGGTGCCAAGGAGCCATCTCCAGCACAAGGGTGGCATCCTCCACCCATGGGTGCAGCTGATGGCAACAAGGAACTCACCGATGCGGATGGGGACAGGGGCACTGTGGGTGCCCACACCAGCACTGGTGCCAGCAGCAACTTCAGCATGGTAAGGGACACCAGGGACCAGTCCCCACAGCACTGTTGCCAGCTCTGTTCCCTCAACAGTCTGGTTGATGTGAAAGCGGCTCTCATTGCCTAAGCACCAGATCTGGGTGGTGGGGAAATGATGGGGAACACCATGATAGGGACACCAGGACATAGTGTCACGGGGGACACTCCCATGTGGACACCATGATGCGGTGTCATGGGGGCAGAGGGGACCTGTCATTTCCCCACCACTGTCCACCCTTACCCAGTAATTGCGGATGACACCGTTCTGCTCAGATGGTGGTGGTGGCTGCCATGAGATATGGACACTGGTGCCATTACTGGCCACAGAGACGGCTTGTGGAGGGGCGCTGGGGGCTGCCGGGTGAACAAGCATTGGGTGTCACCTCCAGGGTGTCCCTGGGGACCCCATCACCTCCCACATCCCCTTACTCACCTGCCTCAGGGGTGCGCACGGTGCGCACAGCACTGTCGGGGCCACAGAGGTGATAGAAGTATGGTCGGACCTTGACTTCATAGTCCTGTCCCTGGAGCAGCTCAGTGAGGAGGACCCCTTGCTCCCCTGGTGATTGCGCTGCCAGTGCCTCCTCCCAGTGCCCGCCAAGCTGCCGGTACAGCACCCTGTAGCCCTGAATGAAGTGTGCTTGGTGCTCCACCTGAGGATCCAAGAGTAGGGTGGGAGGGTGGAATGGATGCCTGGCACTGGGAGCCCTTTCCCAGAGTTGTGGTGCAGCACTCACGGTCCAGGAAAGGTGGACAGTGCTTGGTGCAAGCACCACAGGTTCCTGTAGGTGCACAGTTACTTGCATCAGCTCCCGCTGCACCTGCTCAAGGTCCAGCCCTTGCTGCATGGGACTAGTGTCTGCCAAAAACATGAGAGGGTGGTGGGTCCAAGGGCATTGCCACTGGCGTCACCAAGTGGGGATGTCATGGTGTCACCACGTTGATATTATAGGTATATGGGAACCTCCATCAGCATCACCTACTGGAGATGCACCCAAGGGTGGTGGGTGCATGGACACCTCCATCAGCATCACTAAGTAGTGGTGCACCCAAGGGTGATAGGTGCATGACCAGTTCTATCAAAATCACCAAGCGAGGGTACACCCAAGGGTGAGGAGTGAATGGGAACCTCCATTGGTAACAGCAAGTAAAGATGCACCCAAGTGTGGTGGCCACATGGGCACTTCCATCAGCATAACAAGTGGAGATGCATCCATGAATGGTTGGTTCATGGACACCTTCACCAGCACCACTGCTTGGTCTCACCTTTGGTGCGCACAGGCTCCGAGATGGTGCTGGGGTTGCTGAGCCCATAGACATTGACTGCCCGCACAAGAAAGAGGTAGACAGTGTCAGGGATGAGGCCGCTCACCGTGTGGGTCTCACCCTGCACGTCAGCTGCCACTGTCTGCCATGGGCCACCTGTTGCCTGGCTGTTGGGAGACAGGGGTAACATAGCAGAGTGGCACTGGGCCAACGCATCACCGTTGCAGCCAAAGAGGATACTTATGTGATACCTGAAAGCCTCCACTATGTAGGAGGTGACATCAGTGTCACTGCTGTCTTTGTTCGCTTTCCAGCTCAGGGTGACACTGCTTTTGGTGACATTGATGACCACAGGGGTGGAAGGTGGCCCAGGGAGGAGGACACCAGGCTCAGGGGAAGGTGAGGAGAGGTTGGATCCATCACCTGTGGAGAGATGCATGGAGATCTGGAGTGGCTTTGTCCACAGTGCCATGTTGTCCCCAGTGTGATGACATCCCCGTGACCCACCTTGCACCTCGAGGGAGTTGCCCCAACGTGTCTCACCTGCCGAGCTGGTAGCCACGCACTCATAGTGTCCGGAATCCATCACCTGCAAGGGGAAGAGCTCCTGCCCCATCACCCTGAGCACGGGTCTCACTGGCACCCACCACCCTGAACACCCACTGTCCTGATCACCAATTCCCTTGCACCCAGCACCCTCAGCACTTGCCACCCTGAGCACCCACCATGAGTTGCACCCAAGCCTAAGCACCCTCCAACACTTTCACTCACAACCCTGAGCACTCATTGACCTTTGCACCCATCACCCTGAACATCCACCACCCCTGCACCCACAACCCTAAGCTCACACCACCTTCAGCATCCACCACCACCCTGGGCACCCATTGCCCTATGCATCCACCACCCTGAGCTCCCACTACCCAGAGCACCCATCACCCTGGTCCCCCAGCACCCTTTGCACCCACCACCCCTCGTACTCGCCCACTTAAGCACCCATCAACCTGATCACCCACCGCACCTTGCACCCACCACACTTTGCATCCGTAACCCCTTGCACTCACCCATTTGAGCAGCCACCAACCTGAGCACCCATTACACTTTCCACCTCCTGCAACCACCACTCTTAGCATTTATCTCCCTTTGCCCCTCCCCCACCTTTGCATCCCCCACCCCCTGCATCAACCTCCCTCACAACGCCCAACCCTTGAAGGTCCGCCCATTCCCGCACATGAGTGCCCACAGGGGTGAGCCCCTGCTCCAGGCCGGCTCACCCGGAGCCCGTTGATCTCCAGGGTGCCGTTCTCTAGCAGGCTGATGCGGGCTTGGGCACCTGTCAGGGTGCTTCCATCCTTCAGCCACCCAATGCTGGCCGGGGTGTCACCACGGTCTCCCACCCAGCACGGCAACCGCGCCGTGGCCCCCACCGGCAGCACTGTCCGGTTGGCGGGACCCTGGCGGATCACCGGCGGGCGGGGCTGAGCCAGTGCTATGGTGGGAAAATCCAGGAATTCCTGGGTGCCACTCGTGCACCGAGTTGTGCCCATTCTCTGCCACCACACTACTTACCCTCTTGGACCTCCAGTCGGGCCTTGGCCAGGACACTGCCAGCCACACTGATAGCCTGGCACTGGTAGTAACCAGCATCAGTAGGCTGGACGTTGGTGATGGTGATGGCACCAGCAGGGCTGACCAAAACACGGGCGGTGGGGTGCAGGGGCTGGCCAGGGAACAGCAGGGTCTAGGGGGAAGGGAGGGGAGCAGAGGGGTGCTGAGTTGGGGAGGCAGGGATAGGGTGGTAGGGACAGGCATGGGTTGGGGATGGGATAGGGGTGAGGATGGAACAGGGATGGGGACACTGAGAGGAATAGGAATGAGGATGCACATGAGGATGGAACGGGAATGGGGACAGGAATGCAGACAGGGATGAGGATTGAGATAAGGATTGGGACAGGGATAGTAAAGGAGACAGGGACACGGATGGGGATGGAGATTTGAATGGGGATGGAATACGGACAGGAATGGGAATGGAAGAGGGATGGGGACATGGGCATGGGGATGGAGATAGGGACAGGATAAGATTGGGGTGGTGATGGGAATGGCAACAAGGATAGGAACGTGGATGAGGATGGAGACAGAGACAGGAGTAGGGTTAGAGACAGGGAGAGGGATGGGGACAGGGCTGGAGGCAAAGATGGGGTTGTGGACAAGTACATGGACAGTGATGAGAATAGAAACAGGGTTGTAGACAGGAACAGGGATGAGGACAGACCTGGCTACCCTCCTTCTGCCAGAAGATAGCGGGTGGTGGGTTGCCCTTGCTCTGGCACTGGAAGGTGATGTTCTGGCCAGGGGTGACAGTCTGGTCGCGGGGCCCAGTGACGAGCTGGGGGGGCACTGCCACAGCACAGTGAGAAAAAAGGGCTTGCCCAGCTACCTTGACAGCACTCATGGGTGCTCCTGAAGGGCCCCTCCTTACCGCGCACGATGAGGGTGCCTGACGCCTCTGACCTGCCCATGCTGTTGTCAGCCACGCAGGTGTAGATGCCCTCATCCTCTGGCTGCAGGTGGGTGATCCGCAGGGTGTTGTCAGGCAGCACTTCCCACCTTGGTAGGGTAACACCAGCGGGATGCCAGGGTGCCAGGAGGGCAGGGGGTGCCACGGGGGTGTGAGATGTTGTGGTGATGTGGTATGTGGTGGGGCTGTGGGATGCAATAGGGGTGCAATGGGGAAGTGGGTGCAATGGAGATATAGGATGCCGCCAGGATGTGCTATGTGATGGGGATGGGGATCGGGATGGGGAAATAGGCAGGTTGCACCATGTGATGAGAATACAGGATGTGGTGGGGATGTAGGATGCGGTGGAGGGTCGGGATGCAGTGGTAATGTGGGCTGTGATAGAGGTTTGAGATGTAAGGGGGATGTGGGGTGCAATGAGGATGCAGGATGTGATGGGTATGCAGGATGCAATCAGGACGTGGGGTGTGATGAGGATGTGGATATGTTTGAGATGCAGGATACAATGAGGATACAGGATGTGTTGGGGATGTGGGGTGCAAGACAGGCTGTGGGATGCAATAGATGCAATGGAGATGTGGGATGTGATGTGGATTCAGGCTCTGATGAGGATGGAGGATGCCACAGTGGCATAGGATGTGATAGGGATACTTGATGCCATGGAGACGCAGGATGTGAGGGGGCTGCAAGACTCTCTGAGCACCCTAGGCTGTCCCGCAGCAATGTCACCACCACAGAACCACCCCAGCCCCAACACCCACTGCTCACCTTCCTGGTGGCATCTCACCCTCCTCCTTGTGCCAGCTAGCTGCTGGCTGGGGATCTCCCACCACCTCGCAGGGAAACTCCACCGTCCCCTCCACCAGCACAGACTGACTGAAGGGCTTCTTGCCAAAGGCCGGGCGCTCTGCAGGGTGGTTGTCAGTCCTGCCGGCGTGGCACTCACCGCCCACGACACACCAAAACCAACGTCTCCCACTCACCAAAGACCACCAGCTCAGCCGGCTCGCTGTCCCTCTCGCCCACCACATTGGTGGCCACGCAGACGTAGACACCAGCGTCACTCTTGCGGGTGCTGGCAAACATCAGCTTCCCACCGCGGATCTGCCCAACATCCCAGTTCAGCTGGAGCCCTGGAGGGACTCAGACTCCCCAGCCCTGGTTTTGGGACCCCCACCCTCCGTCTCCCTCACCATCAGCCGCTCATCCTTGTCACTGAGGCGGGCCCCGTCCTTCTTCCAGAAGATGCTGGGTTCAGGGTGACCTCGTGGGGGGACACACTCTAGGGCAGCTGGTTCGCCAGCAGCCACCACCACATCCACAGGGGGCTGCCGGAAATCGTCCCGCAGCACTGGGGGGATGGGGTGGGGTGAGGATGATGTCATCATCCCTGCCACAGCTTCCCCATCCCTTGTGTTGGGGATCCTCCCACCCATTTCCCAGCGTGGAAATAATAAAGTTCAGTGATGGCCGAATGTGACCCCAGGGTGGGAACCCCAAATCCAGTCCCATCCCCTAAAATAGCCCCCATTTCTTTTCAATTATTTTCATTCATTTTCATTTATTTTTCAATTATTTTCAACTATTTTAACTTATTTTTGGAGGGGGTTATTTATTTTAATTTGTTTCCACTCATTTTCATTTATTTCTATTTATTTTCACTTATTTTCATTTATTTTTATTTTATTTTATTTTCACTTTTACCATTTATTTTCCCTCTTCACTTATTTTCTTTTCACTTATTTTCATCTCTTTTCATTTATTTCCAACTATTCTCTCTTATTTTCATTTATTTTCTTTTCTTTACCCTTATTTTGTTTATTTATTTTATTTTATTTTATTTTCACTTCTTTTAATTTATTTTTACTTTTTTTCACCCCTTTTCACCTCCTTTTTCCATTCAACATCTCTAGGCCTATGGCTTTTGCAGCCCCTCACCCAAAGTGGCCTGGGCTCAGTGGTGCCAGAAGCCCTCCAGATCCCTCCCCATACACCCCAAATCCATCCCCTCTCCTAAAGATTCCCCCACATACACTGTTCCCCATGTTCCCCCAGCCTAGGAACTCACCAGCCACGTCCAGCGAGGCATTCCTGCTGGTGGCCTCCCCCAGGTAGTTCCTGGCCACACAGACATAGACTCCCTCATCAGGCTTGCCTCGTCGGCCATGAAAGACACGGAGGAAGAAGAGGGACCCCCCTGGGAGGAGGGTGCGGTGGGAGCGGGGGTCCTCGCGGTCTGTTTCCACCCTCTCTCCGTCTTTGTACCACTCCACCACGGGGTTTGGACGACCTTCAGCTTTGCAGCTCAGGGTGGCTGGTTCCCCCTTGGAGACCAGGAGATTCATGGGGTGCTCCACGATCCGAGGCGCTGTATCCTCCAGCTGTGGGTGAGACCCTGCAGAGAAAAGACAGGCAGTGGTCCCAAAAACCTCCTCCCAGGGACGTGGGAACAGGGGATTTGGGGCGAGGCTGAGCATCCTCCCTCAGCTCCTGACACCTGCACCTGCTTTGTTCAGTGAGTAGTACGTGAATGAAGCGAGGCCAGGTCTCAGACTAGTGTATACCCCATGGAAGGGGAGATGATGTGGCTGGGTCTCAGCCTAGTTTATCCACCCCTCCTGACCCCCACAGGACACGAGATGATCAGGAGGTGAAATGAAGTGCAGCCACGTCTCAGCCCAGTGTATTCTCCCTCCAACCCATGGTGGGTGCTGGTGAGGTGGGAGCAGGACCGGAAGGTGCCAGACCTTGGACCCACAGGGGTGGTGACAGAGGGACAAAGCAGCTCTGCTTCCAGTAAAGCCTCTTTTCTACCCAGTTTCCAACTGGACATCCCTGGATAAAAGGAGTTGGGGCTAAATGGGGTTGGATCTATGTCCCCCAGAAAGGGTTTTTTCTGTCAGCTGCAAGTGATGACTTTCTGCAGCAGAGCTGGTGACTCCAGGTGGCAGAAAACACTTAATTCTGAGTTTAAAAATGCCCATATTTGGTCTGCAGAGCTGTTCCAGGAAAATCCCTGTAAAGGGAGAACAGGGATTATTGAATGATTATTAAGGCTGGGGCAATTAATGGTCTTTTATGCTGGGGGATGACTGGCTGGGCCCACCTATGTCCCCAGTGCCATCACGTCTGGCATTGCAGTTTAGGCTGCACTCACTGCGTGTCACTGCTGTCCCAGAGACCACCCGTGTGAAGGGAGACCTTATTGCTCTCTTCAGCTACCTGAAAGGTCATTCTAGCGAGGCAGTTGTTGGCCTCTTCTCCCTTGTGACTAGTGACAGGACTAGAGGGAATGGGCTCAAGTTGTGCCAGGGCAGGTTTAGATTGGATATTAGGAAGAATTTCTTTACTGAAAGAGTGCTGAGATATTGGAATAGGCTGTCCAGGGAGGTGGTGGAGTCACCGTCCCTGGAGGTTTTTAAGAAGAGGATAGATGTGGTTCTTCAGGGGATGATTTAGGTATAAGTGTAGTGTAGGGCTATCGGTTGGAGTACATGATCTTGAGGGTCCCTTCCAACCCTAATGATTCTGTGATTCTGTGAGTACACACACACACGTGCAGCTGGCAGACACACATATGCACACACATACATATGCACAGGAATGAACATGCAGGCAGCCATGCACAGGCATGTGTCCATGCAGCTGTACATATTGGCACATGTGTATGCTTACACACTTGCAGGTGAGGCTGCATGCATACCCCTGCATGGATAAACATGTGTACATGTGCTTACACGTGCAGATGCATGCACTCACATGTGTATTCACACACTCAGATATGCATTCACACATGCTTGTGCACACATACATGTATATCCGCACACACACACCAGTGGGATGCACAAGCCTGTGCTTACCCACATCTCTGTGTGTCTATGCATGCACACAGAGCTGCGCACATGCAAATACATGAACATGCATGTAAGCACACACATGCACTCACATGTACACATATGCACACAGCTACACATATGCACATACATGCACACAGCTCCAGGCATGCACATGCATGCAGCTCCACACATGCACATGCAACTCCACATATGCACACACAATTGCATGCATACACATACCTACACACAGCTCTATATATGCACACACATACAATACACACAGCTCTATGCATGCACACACATACCTACACACAGCTCTATATATGCACACACATACAATACACACAGCTCTATGCATGCACACACATACCTACACACAGCTCTATATATGCACACACATACAATACACACAGCTCTATGCATGCACACAGATGGATGCAGCTCCACAGATGCACATGCATTCATACACATGCACAAAAATCTGTGCATGCACACACAGCTTCACATATGTGTGCACATGCACATGTGTGCCCCATTTGTCCCCACTCACATGCTCCTGCCCCAGCTCCTCTCATTAAGGGGGGGTCAGGCTGCATCCCTGAGTGGCTGGATGTGTTGCCATGGGGACGGGGAGGGAGGCTGTGGGGTACCAGGCACCCCGCGGGGTGACATTGAGGTTGGGTGGACACAGCAGGGGCTGAGGGGCTGCAGCTGGCCCAATGGCTAATTGGGCAGAGCTGGGGGTCAGACCAGGCCCCCTCCTGTGCCTAGCCAGCTGTGCTAAGGTGAGGGGTCCCATGGGGATTTTGGGACACCCATTCTCCCACCTTCCCATCAGCTGCTCAGCATCAGCTGGAAGGTGAAGTGTGGACCAAAGATGTGGGAGAAGGCTCAAAAAGGGCTTAAAAGTCAGGTGTAAACATCCTCCCTCACCTCCCCGGCACCCACAGCCATCCCAGGCTATCCCCTTCTGTTCCCCTTCTCCATCCCGGTGACATGGAGCAGTGTTGGGAACACAGGACTGGATTGGGGACATCGAGTTGATTTGGGGACATAGGGCTGGATTGGGGACATGGGGCAAGTTTGGAACACAGGTCTGGTTTGAGGACACAGGGTTAGATTGGGGACATAGGGTCAGTTTGGGGACGCGAGGATGACTGGGAAACATGGATTCTCTTATGGCTGAGGGTCTAGGGGTTGGTCTGGGGTCACGGGACAGTTTGGGGACACCGAGGTCTCTCCTGGTTTGGGGACAAAAGGGTTGATTTGGGGACACGGTGTTGGTCTCAGCTCAGGGTCTGGAGGTCTTTGTGGGGACACGGGACTGGTTTGGGAACAATGGGGCTGGTGTGGGGACACTGGATGGTGCCGTGTCAGGGTCTGGGGATCAGCTTAGGGACACAGGACTTGCTTGGGGGCATGGGGGTCTTTCTTAGTCGGGGGACAGTGTGGAAACATAGGAACAATTTGGGGACACAGGGCTAGTCCTGTCTTAGAGTCTGGGGATTGGTATGGGAAAATGGGGACAGTCTGGGGACACTGAGCTGCTCCTGATTCAGTGACATGGGGTTGATGTAGGGAAACAAGGACATTCTGTAGACTCTGAGGTGCTCCTGGTTCAGGGTCTGGGAGTTGGTGATGTGGGAACAATTTGGGGACACTGGGTTAATCCCAGTTCATGATCTAGGGGTGAGTGTGGGAACATAGGGCTGGTTTGGAAACAGGGGTTAGCTACCAGCTCGGGGTTTGGGAACACAGGGCTTGTTTGGGGACACTGCGTCAGTCCTAGTTTGAGGTCTAGGGGTGGATTTGGGGACGCAGCGTGGCTCCCAATTTGGGGACAGTGAGCTGGTCCCGCTTGGGATCAAAGGGACTGTCTGGGGACATAGCATCTTTCCCAGTTCACAGTCCAGGGGTTGGTCTGGGAATGTGGAGCCTGTCTCAAAATGGGTATACAGCGTCGGTGAGGGGACACCGAGCCAGTCCCACAGTGGGGGCACGGGGCAGGTCCCGTCGTGGGGACACGGGGCAGGTTTGGAGAGCCGGTGGTCCTTACCGGTGGAGTCCTGGCTGCGGCTAGGGGGGCTGCGGGCTATTTCCAGCATCATCGCTGGACCAGAACAGGGGACAGCAGGACAGCGGGACCCAGGGATAGCGCGACCCGGGGCCACGTACCGTTGCCGGGGGGCAGCCCGAGGGCGACGACGGAACGGTTGACTCCGAGCAGCAGCTGGGAGGAGTTGGAGCTCTCGGTCCCCATCGAGTCGGCGAACAGGTTCATCTGCAGCAGCGTCTTCAGCAGGTACCGCAGCATCCCGGCGCGGCGTAGCTCGGCTCGGTTTGGTTCGGCTCAGCTCAGTACGCTCCCTCTCAGCAACAGCTCAGTTCTGCTCGGCTCGGCTCCGATACGCAAGGCTCGGGACGGCTGAGCTCGGCTCTGTACGAACTGTCTTGGCTCAGCACTGTCCGATCTGGCTGGGGTCGGCTCGACTCGGCTTGGTTCAACTAGGTTCAGCTCGGTCCGACCCAGCAAGGCTCGGCATGGTCCAAACCGGCGCAGATCAGCTCGGTGCGACCCAGCAAGGCTTGGCTCGGTTTGGTTTGGCTCGGCTCTGCACGGTCCGACCCGGTTCAACTGAACTCCGCTCAGTGCAGCTCAGCGCAGCTTGGTTCAGCCCCGGCACCGCCCCTGGGCCCGACGGGGAGTGTGGACGCGGCCAAGTCGAGGTGGGGTGGAGAGTTATGGGGGTGTCTCTGCCCCTCCCCTCCTTTGGGTAGGAAGAGGAGGGACATCCCATATAGGGAGAAGGAAGGCGGATTGAAGAAAAATCCTTGTAGGGGGGGATAGAGAAAAAGGGGGTTCTGGGGTTGGAGGGAAGAAGGGAAGGAAGAGAGGCAGAAGCTGCCTGGCATCACCCCAAATAACATTCCACGGGGCTTCCATCACCCTCCCTCACTCGGGGACCTTCTCTTTCTGAACCTCAAAAGACACCTTCCCACACACACGCTACGGGGAACTCTCGGGGTGTACCCCAACATTAGGGTGCGCTGGAAGAGGTAGTACTGCTTTTGGAGGTGCTGGCACCACCGGTGGCCTTAAATTTGGGGTTAAGGGGGAGGGCCTTTTGCTAATTGATAATTAGCAATTATCCACTTAATTAGTGTGCTGGGGCTGAGTTGTGAAGCAATGCACCAGCCCCCCAGTACAGGGTGGAGAGTCATTTTGGGGGCTTGTTATGGGGGAGCTTGTTACATGACAGTTTTTTATGGGGTGACGGGGAGAAAAAGCAGATTCAGAGGTGTGGGGTCCCAAAGGGCTTCAATGGGGATGGAGGAGGACTGTGAGGGGGGACCATATGCGTGCACATCTGGGCAGGGCGAGCAGAAGGGGCCTTGCGTCAAGACTGGAAGATGGGCTGTTTGCATATCTGGAGGGGGGGACGAGTGTGACACTAAGGGGATGACACCTGGAGGGCTCTTGAAAGAGGTGGGGAGCTTTTTGTGCACATCTGGGCACCAAGGGTCTCTGGGATGTTCACATCTAGGAACGTTGGTGGGCTAGGGGGTGGTGGACGCTTTGGAGGGCTTGGGTGACAGCTGGTGGACTCCCCAGGCCACAGCTGGGTGCATACCAGAAGGTGCAGGGGTGCCCAAGCACACCTCAAGAGCCAGGTGGTTTGTGAGTGTGCACATCTGGAGGTAGGGGGCGTGGGTGAATGCACACCTGGAGGCAGAAAGAAGACAACACAACATCTGGGGACACATCTGAAGGTGTAAGGTGGGTGAATGCATGTCTGGACGTAGGCAGACACAAATCTGGACCAACATTTAGAGGTAGAAGGTAAGAAAGCACACATCGTGGTGTATATCTGGAGGCAGGAGGTACGCAAATGCACATCTAGAGTTAGGAGGTAGACAAGCAGACATTTGGAGGTAGGCAAGTGCACATCTGCATATACATCTGGAGGTAGGACCTAGATGAGCAGATAACTGGGCACGCTTCTGGAGGTCGGACGTAGGTGAATGCGCAACTGGAGGTGGGCGTGTGCACATCCAGGTGCATATCTGGAGGTAGAAGGTAAACAAGCACAAATGTGGAGGAAGGAGATAGGTGGGCTCACAACTAAGTTCACATCTGGAGGTAGGAGGTGGGCAAGAGTCCATCAGGAGATCTCTTGCAAGCATGCTTACCCCACCCACAGTCAGGTGCATGTCTGGACCCCGGTGCACATCTGGACCTGCTCAGCCTCCCCAGTGACCTCTGGGCTCCCCATATTCCACAGAAGCTCTTAGCATGGGTCTTGGGGGAGATCCATTATTCATCCACCCCTCCCAGAGCCCAGCACAGAGAAAGTCAATCAGCATTCATTTCATCAGTCCACAAAAGCTTTTCCGTGGCTCCTGTCAGGAATGCATCAGCCCCACAAATTTCCTAGTAAGATCGAAAAAAAACCCAAAACATGGAGAAATAAATTATCCGCAAGTTCATCCAACTCTCATTCAATAATTTCCTGGGATGGGAGTTAAGGGTGATGCTGGAATATCAAATGCTGTGGGATTCCTCCCTCTCCCCCCAGTTACATTTTGGGTGTCCCAGAAAAGCTGAACCACTGGAATGGGACACCTGCGACCCAAGAATACAAGATATTAATCCTCTCAGAGGTTTTGGTCTTGTTTTCCTAGAGAAGGAAGAGTTTTTAATGGGAATTCTGGGTTTTTTTGGAGGAGTGCCAGGGACTAAATCTCCTCTATTAATCCCGCTAGGAGGCCTGAGGCCATGGTGATGGGCTTCCAGAGCTGGCACACACCAGAGATAGATCAGGATGGGGAAAGGAGACAAAGGCACCATGTTCTGACAGATAATCCCCCCCCACCCCCGTCGAGATTCATCCCAGTTAATCAGCTGGGCAAACAGCGAGTGCTGGGGCATCGCCTCCTCGTCAGCAGATTTATTACTGCTGCCAAGGCCTTTAATTGCTGTTTTATTCAGTGATTAGTGGCTGTTTGCACAGGATTTGCCCAAACCTTTCGTTGCTGTAGCCTAAAGTCCCCTCCTGAAATTTTTCAGATGGTGGGAGCCTTCCCCTCTACTTTGTTATCCTTGTTATTCCTGTTTATTTTCACTCATTCCTTCTTTTTCCCAACCTCATCTCATTGGGATGGGGAAACTGAGGCAGGAAAGAACAGCAATGATGCCAAATGACAGCATATTTGTATGGGCAAATGAGCAGTGGAGCTGAAGGGTATAAAACCAGTCCAGTCACATGATTAACATCCCCCTTGGGGCCCCCACCCTGAGCCCATCACTGGGCCCAAAAATGAGGGGCTTGAATATTTATAGGTGTTATGGCAGCGCATGTGGGGTGTGGGGAGAGGAGGAAAGGAGAGGTTGGGGAGGCAGAGGGGGCAAGCTGGAGAGGAGAGATGGAGAGTGCTAGGGGGCAATAGGGTGCTGAGAGAGTGGTGCTGGGATAGTTTAGGAGATGATACTGGGATGACATAAGATGGATGATACTGGGATTCATATGGGGAAAACGGCGGGATGCTTTAGGAGGTGACAGTGGGATGCTGTAAGACAGGACACTGGGACACTGTAGGGGTAACACTGGGACGCTTTAGGGAATGGAACTGGGATGCTGTAGGGATAACATTAGGATGCTTTAGGGAATGGAACTGGGATGTTGTCAGGGACAGTAGATGCTGTAGGGAATGACATTGGACCATTGTAAGGGATGATACTGGGATGCCTTAGAGGATGATCCTGGGATGCTATGCAGGGTGATGCTGTGATGTTTTTTGGGAGTATACTGGGATCCTTTAGGGAATGACTCTGGGATACTTTAGAGGATAGTGCTAGGATACTTTAAGGAATGATGCTAAGATGCTTTGGGGATTGACACTGGGATGGTGTGAGGGATGATAACTGGGACATTTTAGGGAATCACACTGGGATGCTTTAGGGGATGGTACTGGGACGCTTTAGGTGATGATACTGTGATGCTCTAGCAAAAGACACTGTGATGCTTTAGAGGAAAGTGCTGGGATGCTTTGAGAAGTGCTTTAGGTGATGACACCGACACTTTAGAGACTGACACTGGGATGCTGTAAGGATGACACAGGATGCTTTAAGAGAGACTACTGTGGTGCTCTAGAGCATGACATTGGGGTGCTGTAGGGGATGATACTGGGACTCATCAGGGAATGACAATGGGATGCTGTAGTGACAACAGTAGAATTCTTTAAGGGATGATAACTGGATGCTGTAATGTATGATATTGGAATGCTTGATATTTTTAGGGAGCATACTGCAGTCCTTTAGGGAATCACACTGGGATGTTTTAGAAGATAGTACTGAGTTTTAAGAAATTACAGAATTGGAGAATTGGAATGCTTTAGAGACTGACATTGATGCTGTGGGGGATAATACTGAGATGCTGTAGGAGATGATACTGGGATGCTTGAAGGGAGTATACTTGGAAGCTGTAGGGTGTAACACTGGGATATTGTAGGGGAAGATACTGTAGGAATGACACTGGGATGCTGTAGGGAATGATACTGGGATCCTGTAGGGATGACATTGTGATGATTCTGAGTATGACTCTAGGATGCTGTTGGGGATAACACTGGCATATTTTAGGGGACAGTGCTGGGATGCTTATGGCATGTCATTGGAGTGTTTTAGAGGATGGTGCTGGGATCCTTCGGGGTATGGGGCTGGGAGGTTCTGGGGGGATTATGGGATGCTTTAGGGGATGATGCCAGGGTGTGCTAAGGGATAACACTGAGATGTTTTAGGGGATGGCACTGGCATGCTTTAGGGGATGATGAAAGATTCTTTAGGTGAGCAGATTGTGATGCTGTCGGGGCTGCCTGGGGCTCCTCTGCAGGGTGGTGTGGAGTGCCCCAGAGGAGGAGAGTCAGGCTGTCTTTTCTCTACGTCTGGCAGATGCGGGAAGCAAGTGGGTCGAGGTCTCCTCGAGGAGTGTCCCAGCCCGCCTCATTACTGCCATCCTGGGGAAGCCGGAGCCCATGTGTTCTCAAGCCGAGCAACTCGGGGTATATTAACATCCCATTTCTACCTCTTTAATATCGAGTTTGTGGAGCTCATTTATCAGCCGAGTCGGGGGAAGCTGGGCAGAGCTCAGCAGCTGGGTCACGGCGAGAGGCGAGGGCTGTCCGTTCCCGAAGGAAGCCGGCTCCGGGTTTAACAGGTAGTGGCTCATGTGCGAATCGCCAGTTTGGGACTACCACATCATTGGGAAAGGCTCTATCAAAGCTGGGCTTAATTGGGTGGAAGGCTTGTTTGCCTGGCCGCTAATGGGGGATCAGAGGGCCGGGGACCCAGCGCTGACGGCCCTACAAAGGCAGGCAATTACTTGCTTGTCTGCATTATGTATTAACCCATCTGGGGACGATATATTTGGTTTGAAAGGGAGACAAAGACGGAGGCGTGACGCTATTCCCTGCACCGAATTAGCCCGCCTGGGTCCCCTTTGTGCAGCTGGAGGCAGGATACAGGGCCTGAGGATGCTAGTGGCTAGTAGGGCGTGGCGGCAGCTCAGCATCCTCCAGAGCAGTGCGTGCGAGCATCGTCTCTCTCCTTTCAGTGGTCACCACGGTTCCCTGCCCGCGGCCATGGCTTAGGATAATTACAGCTTTGGCTTTAGTTAGCCACTGTTTAATAAGTTTATACTCATTTTGGCAGTATCATTTGGAGACAGGAGATTGATTACGCGCAGGTCAGTAAATTGCAGTAAACATTAGTCTGGGTCTACTGGCTTGTCTGCTTGGCTTTTTGGATAATCATTAGTTTTTGTTATTGATTTGGGAGGCTGGCTCAAGCGAGGGATAGGGGAAGAGGGTGCTGTTTCCCCACTGTTGCCCCAAACTGTTTGTCCTGCTATCCACACGTTCCTGGGGAGCTGAGGACAGCCACAACTCATTTCACAGGTGAGTCCTGGCTGAGAAAGGACACAATTCATTGTATAGGTGAGTCATGACTGAGAACAGGTACAAGTCATTGCCCAGGGCATCTCAGATGACAACAGCCACAATTCATTGCATGGGTCAGCCTCGGCAGAAAGCAGCCATCACTGTTTGCACGGGTGAGCCCCTCTGAGCACAGCCACAGCTCCTTGCTAAGGGGAGGCTCAGAATGGGCCCAGCTCTCTACCGGAATGACTCTGGGCAGATTGGGGGCCCCAAAAGCGTGCACACACACACCCTCCACCACCAGGTCATTAGCAAGCGGTCAAACAGCCCTAATGGGGATGCGAGGCTGCATCGCAATCAGCTGCTCTGAGAGAGGAATGAATTTTTCAATCCCTAATTAACCTCATTTGCATTCCTCTACGAGCCCCCTCTAACTGGGGCCTGATTAGCTTCAGGGCAGGGCGAGGGAGGGAGGGAGCATACGGTGGGCTTGGGCACCTACGGGAAGGGGACACCCTGCAGGGCTGGCAACGGGTGCATCCCCATGAGCAGCAGCAGCAGCGAGGACGTTCCTTTGGGGACAGTGCATTGAGGACACATGGTGGGGCTGACAGTGGGTGTAGCTCTTTGAGAGCACCCTACAGGGGTGGCAATGGAGATGTCCCTCTGGGGACGCGGTGAAGAGCTGGCAGCAGAGTCATGCCTTTGGGGACAGGGTGGTAGTGGGTAGCCATCCCTTTGGGGACATACTACAGGGCTGGCAGTGGGTGCCGCCCTTTCGGGACATGCTGGCAGTAGGCACATGCCTTTGGGAATATGGCACAGAGATTGCAGCAGGAACATCTCTTTGGGTACACAGTGGCAGTGGTGACATCCCTTCGGGGACATGCCGGACGCAGGTACATCCCTACAGGGACATGAGACAGGTGTGGCAGTGAGGGCATCCCATTGGGTACACACCAGCAGTGAGGATACCACTCTGGGGACACCTGCAGGTCTGGCAGCAGGAACATCACTTTAGGGACACGGTGGCAGCAGGGACATATCTTTGGAGACACACCAGCAGTGGATACATCGTTTCGGGGACACGTTGCGGGGCTAGCAGGAGGGACAACGCTTTGGAGACGTGAAACGGGTGGCAGCAGGAGCACGCCTTCGGGAACATAGCAGCAGCAGAGACATTCCTCTGGGGACACTGACAGGGCTGGCACTTGGTACACCCCCCGGGGACAGGCAGCCGGGACAAAGACCCTGCCGTCCCCTCACCCGGGAAGGGAAGGGTTAGTGTCCCTATGTCCCCTTGGTGTCACCACTGCCAGCCTCTAATCCCCGTAATTAGTGGCGGATAATTACGGGCCTTGATTGCTCCAGAGCCGCGCTCTGCCAAATGTGCTGGAGCGGGCAGGGGCAGGCAGGAGTGTGCAGGGACAGGCAGGTGAGGGCGAGGACAGGCAGGAGCAGGCAGGGACAGACAGGAAGGGGCAAAGACAGGCAGAGACGGTCAGTGACGGGGAAAATGGAAAGGGACAGGCAGGCACTGCCAGGAGGGGACAAGTACAGGCAGGAACACGCAGGGGCGGGCAGGGGTGGTCACGGACAGGCAGGAGCGGGCCGGGGCAGGCAGGAGGTGGTAGGAACACAGCCTCGTTGTTTAGGGTGGTCAGATCTAGGACTGAGGGGGGCTCAAACCCCCATAAATGGGGGATCATCAGCCCCAATATAGAGGAGATAATCAGCCCTGCTCTTTTGGGGATGCTCAGCCTCAGTACATGGAGGAGGCTCCACCCCGGGCTAGGGAGAGCTCACCCCCGGAGTGGGGGATGCTTGGCCGCGATGTTTGGGAGATGCTTAGCCCCAAATTTAGGGCATGCTCAGCCTCGGTATTTGTAGGTGCCCAGCCCCAAAAATGGGGGGATGCTCAGCCCCTACATTTGAAGAGTGCTCAGACTCATATTTCGGGGTGCTCGAGACAGGGTTGAGGGATGCTTAGCCCCCACATTTGTAGGGTGCTCGGCCCCAAGGTGCAGGGTCTCAGCCACAATGTCTGGCGGTGCTCAGCCCCATAATTGACGGGTGCTCAGCCCCAAGGATGTGAAAGGTGCCACATCCCTGTCCTGGGAAGGTCTCTGCCCTATAGGGCTTCATGACATAAGAGGACCATGTCCCTGCGAGTCCCTCTGTGGCATCTGTCCCTATGGGGACCCTGCCTGCCCGAGCCACGCCCACTGCCGGTGGCGCCCCCTGAGAGTCAAGACTCAACCCCACTCTGCGCTACTCGCCCCTGGCCACGCCCTCCTTCCCACGCCCCTTCACCGTTGGCCACGCCCACAAATCAGCCCTTGGGTGACGCCCACCCCACCATGACCACACCCCTAAAGGCTCCAGCACCCCTAACGTGGCCACACGCCCCTCCCCAGCAGCCGTGGACCCTTCCCCTTTCGCTGTAGCCGCGCGACAAGATACTACAACCCCCTCGATGACCACGCCCCAACACTAAGAGAGGCGGAGAGAGAGAGAGCACCTCCTGGGGGGTGCCGGAAGTCCCTCCCTCCCGCCGGGGCAGGTCTATGTCACTTCCGCCCGCTTGCTCCGGCAGCTCCAATATGGCTGCGTCCTGCGGCTCCTCGCAGCTCCCTGCCGCTGAGCCGCCGCTGAAGATCNGTCTTGGACGCCCGCAGAGACCAACGCGCTTATCGCTGTCTGGGGCAACGAGCGGCTGGTGGAGGCGCGGTACCAGCAGCTGGAGGGCGCCGGGACCGTCTTCGGCAGTAAAGCCCCCGGGCCCGCCATGTACGAGCGCGTCTCCCGCGCCCTGGCGGAGCTGGGCTACGAGCGCACCCCTTCCCAGTGCCGGGAGCGCATCAAGGTACTCCGGTGGGGGGCGGACGGCTCGACCCCGGAGAGGTGGGGGGCTGCCCGGGTAGACTGAAGGTGGGGTGTTTTGCGAGGGTGGCTTTTGGCCCTGGAAATTGGGGCAGCCCGGCCCAGGGGTCACCTTTCGGAGTCTCCAGAGCATGCTTTGGTCCTGGCCGTGGAGTCATAGTGTTCCCAGGTCTTAGCCCAGCCTGTGGCCCAGAGTTTGGGGCCATCATGTTCCCCGGGTTCAGGCCTTTGGGATCTTTCCATGCTGGCAGTTTTCCTGAGCATCCTTTGTCCCTGGGCACGGGGTCACTGTGTCCTCTGAGGTCAATCCTTTCAGGATCTCCCCTGAAGCATCTTTTGCTCCTGGCAGTGGGCATCCCCAGGGCTCAGCCCAGCCTGCGACTGTGGGTCTGAGGGCCACACGTCATCCACTGGGATCACTTTTTAGGTTTCCCTATGCAAGCTATTTGTCAAAGCATCGTTTGGCCCTGGGCGTGTGGTCACTGTGTCCCCAAGGGCTCAGCCCAGCCTGTGGCCATAACTCAGCGTTTTGGGCTCTGCCCATGCTGGCACTTTTCCTAAGCGTTCTTTGCCCCTACACACAGTGCCCTCCAAGCTCAATCCCTTCAGGATGTTTCCTGAAGCATCTTTTGGTCCTGGCTGTGGGCATCCCCTGGGCTCAGCCTAGTCTTTGGCCCAGGGTTTGGCGGCACTCTGTCCTCTGGACTCAATTCCTTCAGGATTTCCTCTCCCCTGAAGCATCCTCTGGCCCTGGCCCTGGGTGTCCCCTGAGCTCAACCCATCCTTTGGCCCAGAGTTTCGGGGCACCACGTCCCAGAGCTAGGCTTTTTAGGGTCTCTCCGTGCTGGCAGTTTTCCCAAGCATCATTTGGTCCTGAGTGTGGAGGTGCTCCATCCTCTGGGATCACTCTGTCAGGGTTTCCTCATGTGAGCTTGTGCCTGGGTGTTGGGTCGCTGTGTCCCCTGGGCTCAGCCTTTCAAGGTTTCTCCATGCTAACAGTTTTCCCAACCATCCTTTGGCCCTGAGTACATGGCACCCCATCTTCTGGAATCACCTGGTCAGGGTCTCCTCATGCAAGTAGTTTTCTAGAGCATCCTTTGGTCCTGGCTGTGGCTGTCCTGGAGCTCAGGTGCCCAGCATATCCATGTCCTGTGGGTTCAGTCCTTACACCCACAGCCTCCAGCATCTTCTTTCAGACCTGAATGAAAGATTCATCCTTTGGGTCCAGTCAGTTGATTTCCCCTCTGTGGATGGGCTGCAAGAGACACCATTGGTCCTGAGTGAGCAGTGACACAGTGTCCTAGCTGTTCAGGTCTTCCTGTGTGGACGGTCCTCAGCAGCATCCTTCTCCCTGGGTTTTTGAGGCACTGCGTCCCCTGAGTTGCCTCTTTTGACCCCAAGTGTGGTGTGCACTGTGGTCCTGAGTGGGTTGACTCAGTCCCCTTCTGTGTCTTCCAGCATCTTCTGGCCATGAGATGGTGTCACTAGCTGCTTCCTGAAGCCCTTCCAGAAAAAGAGGTCTCCCAGTGACTCCAGTAATGAGGTGTGGTTTGGGCAGTGATTGCCCTCTCACACTCATAGAATTATAGAATCATAGAATTGTTATGGTTGGAAAGGACCCTGAAGATCATCGTGGCTCCCTCTTTTGCTTTACAGTTGCTTTATGAGATACAACATCTTTTCCTGGCTCACATCAGAGCCTGATGCAGTCTTAGAAGCCTCAATAATAATCAAGCCATATTAAACAGCCTAATGGCCTGCCTTTCCTCTGGTGGCAGGTTTTAACAAAGATTATTTCCAATTGCATTTCTCCCTGGGAAAGAGGGAAAGGCTGGGCTTGGTGTCCACCTTAGGAGCATCCACTCTGCATGTCCTGCTTTTACTTAGAGGAGATATTTGGAGGGATGGGAATCACTGTGGGGTTTCAGTGAATTAAATGCTCTGAGCACTCACTGGCTTTTATTTTCTCCTTTCATGACCCGTTAGGTCATGCCCATGAACCCGATTAAAATGCCGATTGATTAAAAAAGTAACGCCTAGTTATTGCTAGGGATCAGTGAGGCTGGTTTTGTTTCTCCATTCCTTTTGTCCGATAAATACCACAATGCTGGCCCAGCCAGGCTGGGATTCTCCAGGTGTGTATGCTCAGGATGTCTTTGATTTGCAAAATACATGAGATAAGAAATTCTGCAGTACAGAGGATGCTCAGAGTGAGAGAGAGAGACTTGCCCTTCAATCCCTGTTAGTTAGAACAGCCTTTGTTCCTGGAAGCAAATGGTCAAAACAAACCATATTCCTGTAGAAGTTTAATTTCTCAATGTATTTTCCATATATTATCTCTGTTTATTTGCTGCTCAGGGATTTATTTCCAGATATTTTTGAAGGGGAACATTTGCTGCACAACAAAACCTCTTTGAGACTCTCATTTTCCCAGTGGCTTTCAAGGTACATTATCATTTCTTCCATGAAACTTTGCGCTGATGCACAACAGAGATGCTACTTGAGGCATTTTGGCTTTATCCCCAAGACTGATGGTACTGGATTCCAGTGAGGGTTTATGCAGTATAGAGGACTTCTGCCCCAATTTTGTCTGCAGGCTCTGCACCCATGAATGTTTCAGGGGGTGCTGAGCTAGTTTTGAGGAGGAGAATTCCTATCTAAGCAGCCCAGAACTGTCTGTCTGGGTTTGAACAATGCCTTTGGATGGAGCTGTTCATGGGTTGTGGCTGCTCTTGGGCCAGAGGAAACACTTTGGTGATTGCTAGAAGGTCTCATTCTCCCAGTGGTTTGTGAGCTTCTTGCAGAGGAGGATTCTCCCCTTTTCCATTAAGGAGTGTTGCTGGAACAGATCTTTGCACCCAAAATACTCAAGCCTGAAAGAAACCAGGTGTGAACAACATCACTGTATCTGGCTCTTATTGGTAAAGACAATCACAGTGATGGTTTGCTGTCTTAAGCATGCTCCAGAGCAGAGCTGGCTGTGTTGTCCTGCACCTGTCATGCTGTTGCATGTCCTGGATCCCCACCATGAGTATCTTCATCGATGCTGTCATGTAGAGGTGCAAAAATGGGACTTTTTGCAAAGCCTTTGAGATTGCAGGAGGTCTTTCACTGAAATCACTGTGAAATGAGTGCTTATTGAAAGCTGGGATTTCCCATAAGAGCCAAGAGTTGACCTTGTCACGGGAGGAATGTGTCCAAGGAAAGACAACGAAGCTGGTGAAGGGTCTAGAGCACAAGTCTTGTGAGGAGCAGCTGAAGGAATTTGGATTGTTTAGCCTAGAGAAAAGGAGACTCGGGGAAGACTTCCTCTCTCTCCAACTCCCTGAAAGGAGGTTGGAGCAAGGTGGAATTTTGGTCTCCCAAGGAAGAACAAGAGAAAATGGCCCCAAGTTGTACCAGGGGTGGTTTAGGCTGCACATTAAGAGCAATTTCTTCCCTGAAAGTGTTATCAAGCCCTGGCACAGCCTGTCCAGGGTGGTGGTGGAGTCACTATCCCTGGAGGAGTTTAAAAGCTGTGGAGATGTGGTGCTGAGGGCCATGGTTTAGTGGTGACTTGGTAGTGCTAGATTAATGGTTGGACTTGATGATCCTGACTGCTTCTTAACTCTTTCATGCTTGGCCAAGAGTGAAAATCACTTCTGGGTGTCACTGCTTGAAATCACTTTCAAGACAGAGTAGGAAGATTTGAACATACTGTTGGAACAAGATGTCACAGGCACTTCACAGTGTTTTGCTGTGTGAGCTGAAAAAAGACCCAGGGAAGTGGTGACGTAGGAGCACATAGTTACATCATTTCATTTATTATCAATAATATTCTGTATTTCCATGATTTCTTGGGATACTTTTACTTAATGTCCATCAAAGGAGGATTTGCTGATGTGTTATAAATGTAAATTGTACTTAAAACATACTGGATTCCACTTACAAATGCATTTTAGATAAGCACTGTATTGGCGTTCTTGCCTCAGCTTGGCCAAACCTCAAAGAGCAAGTTAGACATGAGCTGGGAAAGAAAAAAGTCAGCTCTGAAGAGAGAAGTGTACCAGTTGTATTGCCTTGATACATTCTCTCATAATTCACGCAGGATTCAGGGTAGGGTCCTGGTTCAGATTTTCGTCTGTATCCCAACATCTGCATGTGCTTTTCTGCACATATGCAGCTGGGTACGAGATCGCCTTTGGGTTTGGGCCACTCTGGAGCCGTCTGTTTCAAATTTAGGGATTCGCACATGACCAGTCCAGCAGCTTTTCATGGTTTCTTCCTTTAGAAAGAGACCTTCAATCCAACTTAGTGGCTCTGAGGTTGGTGGATCGTGAATTCAGCAATGCGGAGCTGCAGGAGAATTGAAACGTTTCAATTTCTGCTTGTTGGGCTTGTGGAAAAGCTCTCTGCTGCTCCTTAGTTCCCTTGTCCTGTTGGATCCTTAATCTCTACTTGTTCAGTAATCTATTCCAACTATCTCTGTGATACGGAGCTCTCATTAATGAATTGTTTACCAAAGGCACATGCTTTTCACCCAACCCTCTTCCTATTTCTTAAGTATCTTCATGGTTGAGGATTTAGACTGGTTTGTGTATCTCAAAACTCATCTTTTCGCAGCAGTGTATAAAGAGCCTTTAAATTTTACTGTTTAAAGTGTTTTAAGGCAGCCAGTGGAATATTTAGCAAAACCCATTCCAGATGTGCTGGTTTTGTGCCTTTTCACAGTGTTCCTCAGGGGTCAGGACTGGCTCCAGTCTTGTTCAACATCTTCATCAGTGACCTGGCTGAAGGCAGAGTGGACTCTCAGTCAGTTTGCTGATGGTACAGAACTGGGAGGAGTGGCTGACACCTCTCAGGTTGTGCTGCCAGTGAGAGAGACCTGGACAGGCTGAGAGTTGGGGGAGAGGAACCTCATGCAGTTCAACAAGGGCAAGTGTAGGGTCCTGTCCCTGAGGAAAAATAACCTCATGGACCAGGACACATTAGGGGCTGACCTGCTGGAAAGCAGCTATGCAGAGATAGACCTGGAAATGCTGGTGGACAGGAAGTTCACAAGCCAGCAGTGTGCCCTCACGGCCAGGAAGGTAAATGGTCTCTTGGGGTGCATGACAAAAGTGTGGTTGGCAAGTCAAGGGAGGTTCCCCTCCCCCTCTACCTTGCCCTAAGGAAGCCACATCTGGAGTCCTGGGTCCGGTTGGGCTCCCCAGTACAAGAGAAACAAGGAACTACTGGAGAGAGTTCAGTGGAGGCTGGGAGGATGCTCAGGGGACTGGAGCATCCCTGGGAGAGGGAAAGGCTGAGAGCTGTGGGGCTGCTTAGCCTGGAGAGGAGCAGCCCCAGAGGGGGTCTGCTCAATGCTGAGCAAGAGCTAAAGGGTGGGGGAAAGAGGTTGGGGCCAGACTCTGCTCAGTGGTGCCCAGTGACCGGACAAGTGGCAATGGACGCAAACTGGAACCCAGGAGGTTCCATGTGGACATGAGGAGAGACTTGTTTGCTGTAAGGGTGCCAGAGCCCTGGCCCATACTGTCCACGATGGTTGTGGAGTCTCCTTGTTTGGAGAGATTCCAAACCCAACTGGATGTGGTGCTGGTCAACCTGCTCTGGGTGACCCTGCTTTAGAAGTGGGATTCAACTAGATGCTCCCCAGAGGTCCTCTCCAGCCCCACCATGCTGGCATTCTTTGCTCTTGAAATAATGTGTTCTGGTCATTTTTTTCAGTTACAAATCGTACAGATTTTTTTTAATCTATGGGAGATTTTCTGCTTTTATTGTGTGCATCTTTCTCCAATGAAGGTGAAACCAAAGGCTTGTTCTCCTGACAGCGCTTTGCTTAGCTACCTGTGAGAGTATTTTGGTGCTGGAAGTTCCCTGTCTGTGGTTGAAGCCAGTGAGCATTTCTCGAACTGAGTGAAATCCTTCTTAAAAGTTGCTGTTTCAGGGCATTTTTAATATGTTGTTTCTTCAGCTACCACGGAAATGTGGGTTCTGCTTTGTGAGAGAGCCACTTAAATTTGGTTGCCTCTCCCTGGAGCCATTTATTCAAAGAGGAACAACTCGTACCTCTTATACTACCTGTAAATCCTTGCTGCAGGAATTCCTGATTCTCGCTGCTGATGTCAAACCTGCCTCACCAGTGTTGGATTTTCTGTATGTAGAGACCTCTTCCTCATCCTGGACAGATGACTGGAGGGTTCTGATGGGTTGTGGTTGTCTGTGAAGCGTGTAATTTATCTTTGAAAGGAAAAATAAATACCTTGAAGATGCTGGTTAAGCACTTCTGGAGAACATAGACACAAAGGGGAGAAGCGAATGCCACAAAACCACATGAAACGGGGAAGGGATGAAAAATTATGCCTGAATATTAGCTGTTGGTTTTCCCTTGCTTTAAGCTATATGTAAAGCAGTGCCCACAGGGGCTTATTTGTGGTTTTAGCTGGTTTATGATGTATTACATCTATGTATCATAGAAGAAGTTGTTTAAAGGAAGGAGAAGCTGTGCTAGTGAGACTGTCTTGGAAGTGGTGCTTGCTGTCGCTAGGGCCAAATTGAGCATGGTTCAGTGAGGGTGTCTAGGGACTACAGCAACTCCCAAACAGGCCAAGGAAACCCAGGGCTCCCACTTTTGCTTTTAGCTGAACCTGGTCTAATCTGACCTGCTGCAGAATCTGGGAGATGGGATTTCACCCAGAATGTCATCATTGGTTCCAATAACGTCGAGCAGAGCAACCGTCTTTTAACTTGAAGACCTCAAATGGGAGAATGTTGGCACATTCTGGAGGTCGCATCTGGAATATTGTGTCCAGTTCTGGGCCCCTCACTTTTACTCCTTGAATGAGTCCAGCAGAGAGCCACCAAGACTATGAAGGGGGTGGAACATCTTCCTTATGAGGAAAGGCTGAGGGAGCTGGGTCTCTTTAGCTTGGAGGAGAAGAGACTAAGGGGTGACCTCATCTATGCTTTCAAATATGTGAAGGGTGAGTGTCAGGGGGATGGGGTCAAGCTCTTCTCAGTGAAGCCCAGTGACAGGACAAGGGGCAATGGTTGTAAGCTGAAGCATAGGAGATTCTGTGCACAGACTGCCCAGAGAGGTTGTGGAGTCTCCTTTTCTGGAGAGATTCCAAACCCATCTGGACACGCTTCTGTGTGACCTGGTCTAGGGAATCCTGCTGTGGCAGGGGGATTGGACTAGATGATCTTTTGGGGTCCCTTCCAACTCCTAACATTCTGTGATTCTGTGAACTGTCTGCCTTCAAAATGCCTTTGCCTTATGTTTCTTTTGAATGCATTTTGTCTTTGTTCTCTCAGGCATATATCGTCGTTCCAGTAGCTCCCCTGGCTGTGGTGTGCACGGGTGGTGATCAAGTTACCTCCGGGTCTTCCTTTGGCTTAAATAGCTTCATACGTGCTGGGTTTTCCAGGCTGGGTTGTTTCTTGGTTTTTTTTCCGGGTCACCTCAAATTCTCTCCAGCAGTCCAGCTGCTTTGTGGAGGATCTCCCAGGCCCCAGTAGCTGGCTTCAATTTTCTATTCACATTTGTAAGCTGCAATAAATAAACTCTTCAGTGGCAAAACCCAGATGTATTTGTTTTACTCCTTTGACATCTTCTGGGGCTGCAACAGAGCATTGTGTGCAGCAAACCCTCCTGTATTCACTGTCCTCAGACAGGATATTTGTAGAGCGGTATCATGCCAGTAGGAGTCTGACTCAATTTGTACATGTGGAATGAGTTTATTTACTGTCCAGTGGCTTCTGCAGTGGTGGTGTTCATCTAGCTTCACAGAACCCCAGCATGGTGTTCTGTGAACATAATACTATGATCTGCTTGTTTTGGTGTACTTGTGTGATCTACTGCTCACTGCATGGATGAAAAATGATTCCTAGAGGGAGCTGTAAGTGAACCAGCAGGTTATCTTGAGACAGACACAGCTGATGACCAGGAATGTGTTGCGGAAGGACAAACTTGCTGATCTTGAACATCTAATCTCAGTTTGGGAGATTGGTGAACTTTAAATCTCAGTTTGGGAGCACACAGTTTTTCCCTCCCATACTCTGTCTATGGGAAAGCATTGAAAGACCTCTTTCTGATTTTTATCACTTGCCCTTAGCCTTCACACACAGGCAGGCAGAAATTTTGGGCGTCCTGTCGGCATCGATTATTGCAAAGTCTGCTTTGATGTCAGGAAAGGGTGCCAGGAGGAGGTGTTGGAAGTCTGGGGCCAGGTTCACTTTTGTTACTCTTCCCTGTTACTCTCCATCCTGCTGAGTGTATAAATTTGGGGGTCAAGTAGATGATGCTGTCTAGGCTGCTCTGATCTCACCAGTTACCAACTGTTGATCACTGATCCTGGTGAGAACTGGAGTTAAAGCTACCTTTGATGTTTCACTCATTCAAGAGCAAGAACCAGCGGGAATTTGAGTCTGTGCATTCTCTCGTGGCTTGCTAACAACAGAGTTGTAACCTCTTGAGTACATCTTGGAACTCTGGTGCAGGTTGCTGCAGTTTGGACTTTCCTTGAAAAGCACATTTTGTGTTTGACTTAAAGATGTTTGTCCTGAGCTCAGTGGATGTGTGAAATTTTAAGTTTGATTTGAAGAATGAGTGTGTTTCTGAAGGCAAGACAATCTACTTATTGCTCGAAAGTAAGTAGTGATGGGTTTGAACAAGTCGTGCCAGGAGCAGGTTTAACCTTACTCGCACGTCTCTGCAAGCCAAGCTCTATCTATAGGATGTATCCATCCCATCTAAGCCCTTCACAGAGCCAAAAGTCGTTGGCCGTGGAGGGAATGGGCACAGCAGAAAGTTTTTCTGATTGGCCTTCTCAAGCTCTAACTAGTTACTCTTGTTTTGCTACAAACCAGGAGCTCCGCACATGGAGGTGCCCAGCCACCTGCCTTTCCCCAGGCAATACTGGAGAGATTCTTTCATCTCGATGTCTAGCCCAGTTAGCATCAAATCCCTGAGAAGGGTATTAATAATGTTATTCTAAGCTGTCAAATAGCAGCAACTGATGGAGCAACTTCACAGGTGGCTGGTTTGAGATGCTAGATATAGCCCTCTGCTGCTGCAGGGAAGTTCATCGTCTCTCTACTGCATGACTTCCTCCCTTGACTAGGCTGCAGCTCTTATACCCTGGTCATAGTCACTGGCAAAGTCCTGCCTCATCTAGGTTGACTTCTGCAATTGGCTTCTGTAGATATTTCCCACTCATGCAGGAGCTTAATTTTTTTTAATGTATTTAACAGTGATTTAGAAATTGGTAGTGTTGGAAAATCTGCTATGGTTGATTGTTAGGCTCCAGCTCTGCCTAACTAATCTGTTGTAAAAACTTGCACCTTACCTTGACTGACATCCCTTATCTGTATCTTCAAGAGTGACTTTGCATCTCCAAGTCATTGTACAAAAAGATGTCTGGTTCTTATCCCAGCATAGTGGGGTTGGAAGGGACATCGGGGGAGTATCCAGCCCAACCCCAATGTTGAAGCAAGGTACCCATTAGCAGGTTGCCCAGGGTCACATCCAGTTGGGTTTGGAATCTCTCCAAACAAGGAGACTCTGTAACCTCTCTAGGCATCCTGAGCCAGGGCTTTGTCACCCTCACAGCAAACAAGTTTCTCCTCATGTTCACATGGAACCTCCTGGGTTCCAGTCTGTGCCCATTGCCACTTGTCCTGTCCCTGGGCAACACTGAGTAGAGTCTGGCCCCAGCCTCTTGCCCCCACCCTTTAGCTCTTGCTCAGCATTGAGCAGATCCTCTCAGGGTCTCCTCTTCTCCAGGCTAAGCAGCCCCAGGGCTCTCAGCCTTTCCTCCTCCCAGAGATACTTCAGTCCCCTCAGTATCTTCCCAGCCTCCACTGGACTCTCTCCAGTAGTTCCTTGTCTCTCTTGCACTGGGGAGCCCAGAACTGGACCCAGGACTCCAGATGTGACTTCCTTAGGGCAAGGTAGAAGGGGAGGGGAACCTCTCTTGACCTGCTGACCACACTTTTGTCATGCACCCCAGGAGACCATTTGCCTTCTTGGCCACAAGGGCACGCTGCTGGCTCCTGGTGAACTTGTTCATTAATACTTCCAAGTCCTTCTCTGCGGATGTTGGTCAGATGTTCAGCTTGTCTGTGTTGCCCCTCACCATCCTTCTCCACTTGAGGGAATTGCTTTCCATATTTAGTACTGGAGACCTTTGGGCTGGAGTCAAAGAAGCCTTTGGAAACAGGTCCACAGGAGCTCCTGTGGTGCACACCTGTAAAGTTTTGAGTGTGGGTTTGTGTGGAGCTGCTGGTGCTTTGCAGAGGAGTGTTACAACTTAGTGTATCATGTTGCAGACATGCCGAGTAATCGGGTACCTTTCTGCTGTGGTGTATGGCTTTCTCGAGAGTTTAAGGTGCTCTTCTCCTTTTGTTCTGGACAGACCACAGAAATAGGGCTTCTCCTGACAATACCTCATGTAAGTCTCATGTTCTTCTGCCTTGTGCACCTCTTTTAACCTAAAAGTTCATGAGCTAGCAAGTTACACAGAGTTGTTGCACTACTGTATTCAGTTCCGTTTGCTTGTGTTCCCACCATCCCACTCAGGAACGAAGATTTCAGGACCTTTCACTGTGCCAGTCATTCCTACATGCCCTTCAACTACTCCAGGCTTCAACAGCTGTTTGTTTTGTCCTAGTATAGTTTTGTCTCATGTTGCTTGTGAGTATCCTGGCACAATGAGGGAGGAAGCTATTTGATATTGGAATGTAAAGCCAAGACCTCCTCTCTCCCTCCTGTAAAGTTAAAGAGCATCTTTGAAGCTGAACATTGTGCTAAGTGGTGCTGTGGCACATCCAGACCCTTCCTAAGCCAGCAGCTATCATTTAATCAACTTAAATATATTAATGTGCACATGCCAATAGCCACCTAACTACTCTGTGGAGCCTGTAGCATCTTAATGAGTAAAATCAGGGATCTGGAGGATCTTGTGTGGGACCGCCCCTGGGATTATACATAAAAAGCTCGCTATGTTATGGTTCTCCCTCTTAATTTTTGCTGGGAGGAGGACTGTGCCTACAGCCTTCCTTAAAGTCACTTTTGATCAGCTTCTCTGATTGTCCTGCTGCAGTTCCTGCAGAGTAAGCAGTTCTGTGGCTTTGCTTGTAAAGGTGTGGGCTCGTGTGTTAGAAACAGTGCAAAAATCCACGTTGAGTTGTTTGTCTGTCTCCTCCATTGGATTGCATCCTTGTAAATGAAGTGGGGATAACGTCTTGCAGGTAGCGTTGCAGAACATTAAGCAAAAGCTCTTGGTCTCTTCCAGTCTGGGCAGTCACTAGGCAGTTAACAGGCCTATTTTCAGTTACTTTTCCTAAATTTACTGGTTTCTTGTCTATCTGTGTCAATGTGTACTCTTTAGGAATCATGGAGCAGGAGTTGAGCTGGTCCCCAGGAGGAATAGAGGATTTGTGTAAGAAAAACCTAGATGTTAAAGCATGGCCGGGAGAAAGGTTTTTGAACCTTTGAGTGCTATAAGATATCGAGGAGAGGTTTTGTGAAGTCTTGCCAGGATCTCTGTAGAAAATCTTCATTGGTCAACCTGGTCCACCTCAACCCTGCCACCCAGAAGTCTGTGGGCATCTGTGAAATGGAGCTGTCCCATGTTCTTTGGAGGTGAACACCACTTAGGAAAGTGGTAGAGACTACCTATGGGAGAAACTGGGGTGCCTCCAAGAAGAAAGAGCAAGCATCTTGATTCTCCAGGAAAGAAGACCAAGGAGCCCTCAGCTGCTTGGCCACATGCTTTCTGGTGCTTTTGAAAGCACGGCATTTGAAGCTATCTCACTCAAATTTTAGGTTATCTGCCACCAGAAGTGGAGGTAAAAGGTGGCTTACACAGCCAGGTCCATCTAGGCTTCTAGGTACTCAAAAGTGCTCTTGACTTGCAAGAGCAAGCATTGATGAAAGCATTGATTTTTGCCCCCTTTCTGTGTTGCTGCCTGTAATTCTTATACTAGTCCTTATTGACTTGATGCTGAATTATTTTCATTATAAAATAAGCCAGTTTGCAGCCTGCATGAAAGAAATCATTACTCCTAGGCTAGAACCCCATGTGAGATACTTGAGAACTCCATCGTGTTTGAAGCACATGCTTGAAATAGACCCAGTGGCTGTGGATGTAGAGTGTTCCCGAGAGAGCTTGGCCAATAACTATGTTTTTTGGTTAACTGTGATGGAAATGGTTTGTATAGCTTAAAAGCTGATGATGAATTCAGCTAGAAGTTCTAAATCTGAAGTTAGCTCCGGTGGAGAAGCTGAAGCAGGTGTAAGAGCTGGGGTTTGGGAAATATATTTCAAAAAGTCTGGTTTTTAGATAGAGTCTAAGAGTGAAATGAGTTTGCCTGTATCACTTGGTGAGTTCTGAGCTGAAAAGAGAGAAATGGCAGTGACAAAGCTGAATTTTAACACCCAAACTTATCTGTACCCTGAGCTCTAGGGAGCTCAGTTTGCTTCCAGTGAACATTGACAGGTTTCCTGGCTGGGTCTTTGCTTCCAGGTTGACATAGCCGGTTGGTTTATACCCTGTGTGCAGACAGAAACTTAGAATTTGCTGGTGTCCATCCAAAGAGGATCTTCCTGTTTATACCAAGAGGCAGTGAAGGCAAAATTAACCACTTTAAACCATGGAATAACAGGCGATTACTTCTGCCTGTATGTTTATGTGAGGTTTTCGGTTTCAGTTCTTTTGTGTGGTATTTTTTTGACACAGCAGGGTAAAACTGATGTGCTGCTCAGAAGCTTTTTGCTTCTGTCCCCAGCGCTCTGGATATCCCAAGGAAACTGGTTAAAATGTTTTAATTTCCTGCTGATGCTATTAAGCCAGTATATAACAAGCACTAGGTAGGTTCAGGCTTTCTGGAGACGTAAAGGTTCCTTTTGGGGGAAAACCCAAGCAATTTTAGCAATGATGTACGCTTGAAAGTCCATTAGAGTCCTACTCTAGGAAGCAAGGTGATGGGATCAGCTCTTCCCAAACTAAAGTCTCTTTTGAACTCCTGAGGTGGCTTCACTGTTCAAGCTTGAACCTGAGCAACCTAATCAATTTAATATGAAAAAAAAGTTGTTTTCTAGCACTCTACCAATCCAAAAAACATCAACATCTAGCAAACCTGGGGCACATCATTACCTTTCAAAAGCAGAGCAGTCGTAGAATTAAAACCACATTGATGGATGTGTGTAAAGATTATTTTTACCCCCAAATAGTCATGTTGCTCTGGGTAAGGGAGAAAATGGGGACGGAAATCGTAGGCCTGTACAGCTTTGCTTCACTGTTGCACAGCATAATGCAGTGCCTCAGTGCGGGATGCTGAAGGGATCACCACAAGTAGACCAGGGTTTTGGATCTGTGTGGGAGGTTTCACCTTGGTGTTGTTTTCAGTGGTTTATTAGCCAGAACCCTCTGAGTCGTTACTTAATGCTTGATATCTAAGTCTGGGGATTTGGAGCATTATTGATTTGACCTCTTTTAAATTTCAGCAGCTTCACAAGAGGCAGAGTTAGTAAGGAATGCATAATATGTAAGTAATATATATTTTCCTAGTTGACTAGCTTAGGCATATACATTTGTACCTTGTTTCTTCTTACCAGAGAAGGAAGGTTGGACCATCTTTGCTTTGGGTGTCTCTCTGTTTTCCCTTCTTACTCCTTCTTGCTTTGCCTCCTCCATGCTGTGGGCATGACACCAGCTCTGCTTCCTCCTCCTCATTGTAGGTGTGCATTTTCTTGGCTGGTTGGTATCTCTGACTGGGGTCTCTATGTATGTTAATTTTTTTTCCCTACATTATATAGACCTGGGGATTTTTTCTGAAGTGGGGAAGAGCATATATTGCGTGAGTTAAACCAGAAGAGCCTGTAGCTGCTGCACAACCTTGTCCTGTGTCATAGATGTTAATGCTAAGTCACTGCAGTAGGAACGTCAGATACGTCTGATGGTTCCTGGCATTTATACATTAAATCAGAAGTATTTAGGTCATGAGTGTGGGGCAAATACTGATCAGCAGAAGTAAAAACAAACCCCAAGACTCTACCTAGCAGCTGTGTAACTTTCTGCAAGTAAATACATGTTCTTGCAATGCATAGCTGCCAGATTAATGTGATTTTTTTTCTGTCTTAGACCCTTCGCAGGTGCTACAGCCGGGTGAAGGAGCACGGCGTTGGGAAGAGGAAAAGCAGCTACACATTTGAACAGCTGGAGCAAGTGTTTGGGCAGGGAGGATGGGACTCGCAGCCCTGTCAACCCGTCCTTATCAACAGCAGTGGCTTGTACCAGGAGCTGGAGTCAGATGGCAGCACTATGGAGGAGTATTCGCAGGAGGACTGGGGAAACCACAGTCAGGAGCTTCATTGCTACCAGACTGGCGAACAGGAATTGGGTAAGAACCCCATCTTAGCTCTGATTTTACCTGTGTTTTTTGCTCATACCTATCTCACATATACACTGCCATTCAGTGAGACATGGATGGGCTGTAGAGTTGGGCAGAGAGGAACCTCGTGGGATTCAGCAATGACAAGTGTAGGGTCCTGCCACGAGGAATAACCGCATGGTCCAGTACAGATTAGGCTTTGACCTGCTGGAAAGCAGCTCCATAGGAAAGGAGCTGGGAGTGCTGGTGGACAACAATGTTATGGTTTGGGTTAGAACAGAATTAATTCTGTTCAGTGACTTTGTTTTCTAGAAGGTATTCCATCCCATGTGCATGATTGAATTGCCCCTTTAAGAAACCTGAAATTCCTGAATCCCAGGGGGAAGCGGAAAACACAGGTTTTTGGGACCCTGGGTGGGGGTGCTGGGAAGTAGTGCCGAGCTGGAAGTGTGCTGGGACCACGAGGAGAGTCTGTCTCTGCTGGGACCTGTGCCGTGCGAGAGTCTGTATATGCTGGGATGGGGAGCAGCGTGGTTTTGCTGCCGGGAGCTGCCTGAACTGAGAGCCGAGCACGTGGGGACTGCTTGAACTGAGGGGGAACGGCGTGTCTGTGCTGTGGGCTCATGCTGGGAGCTGCGCACGTGAGCTAATACCGGGACGGAGAGAAACTGAGAGCTGGCACCGGTATTTGTGTCCTGTATATGTTTATATATGTTTCATTTATTATTGTTCCTATTATTAAAGTAGTTTTAGTTTTTTACCTTCCAATCCAGAAGCCTCTCTTTAACTGCCATGGGTTAGGGTCAGGGAACAAGCCTCCAACCACGACAATAAAAAGTGTAAGATTTCTCTTGTTCAATCATGCACATGGGATGGAATACCTTCTAGAAAACAAAGTCACTGAACAGAATTAATTCTGTTCTAACCCAAACCATAACAAACAAGTTCAGTATGAGCCAGCAATGTGCTCTCGTGGCCAAGAAGGCCAGTGATCTTCTAGGGTGCATGAAGAGGAGCATGGCCAGCAGGTCAAGGATGTTGTCCTCCCCCTCTACTCTGCCCTAGGAAGGCCACATCTGGAGTCCTGGGTCCAGTTCTGGGCTCCCCAGTGCAAGAGAGACAAGGAACTTGCTGGAGAGAGTCCAGTGGAGGCTGGAAAGATACTGAGGGGACTGAAGCATCTCTGGGAGGAGGAAAGGCTGAGAGCCCTGGGGCTGCTTAGCCTGGAGAAGAGGAGACCCTGAGAGGATCTGCTCAATGCTGAGCAAGAGCTAAAGGGTGGGGGGGCAAGAGGCTGGGGCCAGACTCTGCTCAGTGGTGCCCAGGAACAGGCCAAGGGGCACTGGGCACAAACTGGAACCCATGAGCATCCACGTGAACATGAGGAGAAACTTGTTTGCTGTGAGGGTGCCAGAGCCCTGCCCCAGGCTGCCCAGAGAGGTTGTAGAGTTTTCTTGTCTGGAGAGATTCCAAACCCAACTGGAGGTGATCTGGGGCAGCCTGTGCTGGGTGATCCTCTTAAGCAGGGAGAGCTGTACTAGATGTTCCCCCAGAGGTCCCTTCCAACCCCTACATGCTGGGATTCTCTATCTTGGTACCAGCTTTCATCTTTTGTACACGCTGAAGGTGCTAAACACCTGCTTTATTGGGAAGAAAAAGGAAAGAAATTCCCCGGTTTGCTATCAAAGTCCAACAAGTTTCAAGGGCCTGGAAGGAGGAAATAAGGGCTGTGTGGCCAAAAATGGTGGAGGAGGAGGAGGTGACATCTGTATTGCCTTCCCCTGCTCAGCTTTACTTCCTTTCGTAGGATTAGGAGGGACTTTTTCTTCTGCTTTGGAGTTATTTGGACAAGCTGAACCTGTGTGTTACCATTCGAACACCATTCACTTAAATTCTGACCGGGACTTCAAACTGCTGTTTTAAATACCAGCAACTACTAAAAATGGTACTTCCCATATACACTAACTGGTATATTTTAAATGTGTAAATATGATTATATGCACATGTGTGGGCTTTTTTAAGTAAGAATAAAAGCAAGCAAGCTCACACTCCAGGATTGAGACCTCAACCAAACTCCTCTGCATGTTTTTCTTGCCTTAATTATTGGCATCTATGCATAGAATCAATATATTAATTCATGTAGAGATTTGTTTGTTGCTTGTGGCTTATTGAACTTTGTTAAACAGAGCAAGGTAAATGTGTGACTGTAAATGTGCACTCATCCAAGCAGGTTTGTGAAGAAGTGAATTTCTTTATGCATAGAACTATAGAATCGTTTTGGTTGGAAGAGACCTTTAAGATTGTCAAGTCCAGCTCTGTCAGGTCACCACTAAACCCTGGGCCCCAGCACTACATCTACATGGCTTCTCAATCCCTTCAGGGGTGGGGACTCCACCACTGCTCTGAGCAGTTTGTGCCAAGGCTTGACAACACTTTCAGGGACCAAATTGTTCCTTGTGTCCAACCTAAACCTCTGCAGGCACAACTTGAGGCCATTTTCTCTTGTCTGCCTGTTCCTCAGGAGATGAAACGAATCCACTCCTTGCTCTAACCTCCCTTTCAGATAGGTGTAAAGAGCAAAGTCTGCCCTAAGCCTCCCTTTCTCTAGGCTAACCAACCCCAGTTCCCTTAGCCACTTCTCACAACACTTTTACTCTAGACCCTTCACCAGCTTTGTTGCCCTTTTTGGACACTCGCCAGCACCTCAGTATCCTTCTTGGAGTGAGGGGCCCCAAAACTGAACCCAGGAATCAAGGTGTGGCTTCACTAGTGCCAAATAAAGGAGAACAATCCCTGCCCTAGTCCTGCTGCCACACTGTTGCTGATCCAAGCCAGGATGCTGTTGGCCTTCTTGGCCACCTGGGCATGCTTCTGGCTCATCTCCAGCTGGTGTTGACCAAACCCCCTGGGTTCTTTCCAGCCACTTTGCCCCAGGCCTGGAGTGTTCATTGAGTTGTTTTGGCCCAAGTGCAGGACCCAGCTCTTGCCCTTATTGTACCTAAACTCATTGGCCTTGGCCCATCAATCCAGCCTGGCCAGATCCCTCTGTAGAGCCTCCCCACCCTCCAACAGATCAATATCCAACAGATCAATGCTCCCACCCACCTTGGTGTTGTCTGCAAACTGAGTGAGGGTGTCCTCGATCCCTTCATCAAGATCATTAATAAAGATACTAAAGAGAACTGGCCCCAAAACGGAGCCCTGGGGAGCACCATTTGTCACTGGTCATTAAATCCATTCCCACTCCTTTGTCTCAGCCCTCAAGCTGTTTTTTTACCCAGCAAAGAGAGAGTACATCCATCCCAAGTCCTGAGCAGCCAATTTCTTCAGGAGAATGCTGTAGGAAATGGTGTCAAAGGCTTTACTAAAGTCCAGGTAGACACATTCACAGCCTTTCCCTTATCCACTAAGCAATGTTTCTACCTCTTGAGCCACTTATCCTATAGGTGCTTGTTCTTCACATGCCTGAGGAAGGAGTTTATTTTCACGGTGGAAACTCAAATTCAACAGAGACCCAGGTGAAGTGGTGAATTGGATAAAGGCTCTGAGTGCAATGAGAGGTTTTTTTCCTTTGTGATTTGTAGGGTCAAACAGGGAGAGGAGGGGCAGTCATGTACCTGTGCACATCTGTGTGGTGAACTGGGATGCTTTGGAAGAGGCTTAAATCACAATTTAACATTAAAATTTGCAAGGTGGCTGTTAACCACGTTCCAGTTCTTCCCCAGGGAGTTTAAAAGTCAGAAATACGTGGGAGAGAAACGGTGAGGAGAAGACGGTGTTATAGGTAAACCCGGCTGACTGTGTCTAGTGTGACTCGTTCTGCGGAGTCAAAGCATGGTCTGCTTTGTCACCATTTCCCTTCAGTTTAATCGAAGCCATGTGTGTGCTTGGGGTGACGATGTCCTTAATGTTCAGAGAAGTCATGAGTAAAGTGATCACATGCGTCTAAATGGAATACAGATGCGTGTGTTCTGCTGCTTGCTCTCCAAATGTGCCATCAAAAGCCTTTCTTCTTCCTTTTTCTTTATTTTAACAATGTAGTTTGCAATTAACTTGATTTGTGATCAGGAATTGTAGTCTTGTCCTTAAAAGGGTTTGCCCTTGCAGAGTTAGATTCAGATCTTAACTGACCGCATCATTTCCAAGGAAAATAACATTCAATTACAGAGGATATAGGAATTCTCATGCAGAATTCCGTGGACTGCATGACTTAGGAAGTAACTATAATTTCATTGTGCTTCTTAATTTCAGCCTTAAAATAAAAAAAGCTGCAAGAAGGTTATTAAATCTCTAATTCTGTGTTGGAATTCTTACCTTTCAGATGAAATGCCTACCACAAAAAGAACATTAAAGATAAAACAGGAATCTTCAGAAGACACGCAGTAAGTAATTTATGAATGTTTTACCCTGAAATGTATTTCCCTGGGGATGTTGCGCAGGAGGAGAGGAGATTTGAAACTTCTGATTATAATTATAAATACATTGTGCAACACTATTCATACAGTTGAGTCTGCTTTACGCGTTATCCCAGTTACCTCAGAACATTTGAAAAGCTTCACAACTCTATTCTTCTTGGCCTCATCGTTCAGCAAACAAAACAAGACTCAGTGACAGAATCCCAGCATGGTGGTAGTTGGAAGGGACCTCTGGGGGAACATCTGGTCCAACCCTACTCCTAAAGCAGGGTTACCCACAGCAGGTTGCCCAGGATCACCTCAAGCTGGGTTTGGAATCTCTCCAGACAAGAAAACTCTACAACCTCTCTGGGCAGCCTGGGGCAGGGCTCTGGCACCCTCACAGCAAATAAGTTTCTCCTCATGTTCACGTGGATGCTCATGGGTTCCAGTTTGTGCCCAGTGCCCCTTGGCCTGTTCCTGAGTAGGGTCTGGCCACCACTGAGTAGAGTCTGGCCCCAGCCTTTTGCCCCCACCCTTTAGCTCTTGCTCAGCATTGAGCAGATCCTCTCAGGGTCTCCTCTTCTCCAGGCTAAGCAGCCCCAGGGCTCTCAGCCTTTCCTTCTCCCAGAGATGCTTCAGTCCCCTCAGCATCTTCCTAGCCTCCACTGGACTCTCTCCAGCAGTTCCTTGTCTCTCTTGCACTGGGGAGCCCAGAACTGGACCCAGGACTCCAGATGTGGCCTCCCTAGGGCGGAGCAGAGGGGGAGGACAACTTCCTTGACCTGCTGACCACGCTTTTGTTAATATGCTCCATACTCCATGAATGCAAGGGCTTAAAACACCGGTAAAATACACATTAGGTGTGTGTGGGGATGCTGCGAGGTTGAACTCTTGAATCTCTTCATGATCTTGGGGGTGTTTTTCCATTTGCCTGAAGTTTGCCCCTTTGAATGTAAGAGAACACGAGGAAAGTTCATGTGCTTCTCCTCCTCAGTGGGAAGGCAGTGCCAAAAGCTTGGGGTTTATTTTGATTTGATTATTTTTATAACTTTCCAGAGCTCGCTTGTAACCATTTGGATTAGTTTAATGTGACAAATACCGGAGCATTCTGAATGCTTTAAGAATTAGAATCTCCCTTCTCTAGCCAACAATAACACAGAGTGGTTCAAGAAATGAATGGAATGGTGCCACATTTACTCAGACCAGGGAGACTTTCCTCCAACATTCTGTTTTTTAAAGCCCACAGGGTGGTTGTAGATGTGTCCACGATTAGAGTGATCCGTTGCAAACTGGCTCACAGACCTTCCTGAGTGAGTTCAACAAGCAGGAGCTCCCGTAACAGTGATTTGTTGGGTCATCTGAAGTCAATTGGGCACTGTCCCGTTCTGCTGGGCACAGGTGAGGCCACACCTTGAATCCTGGGTTCAGTTTTGAGCCCCTCACTTCATGAAGGACACTGAGGTGCTGGAGGGTGTCCAGAGAAGAGCAATGAAGCTGGTGACGGGTCTAGAGCACAAGTGAGGAGCAGTTGAGGGAACTGCAGTTGTTTAGCCTGGAGAAAAGGAAGCCCAGGGAAGACCTTCTCACTCTCTCCAGCTCCCTGAGAGGAGGTTGGAGAGAGGTGGGGGTTGGTCTCTTCTCCCAAGTAACAAGCGATAGGACAAGAGGAAACAGCCTCAAGTTGCGCCTGGGGAGGTTTAGGTTGGATGTGAGGAACAATTTCTTCCTCCAAAGGTTTGTCAAGGCCTGCCCTAGGCTGCCCAGGGCAGTGGTGGAGTCTCCATCCCTGATGGGATTGAAAAGCCGTGGAGATGTGGTACTGAGGGCCATGGTTTAGTGGTGACCTGACAGTGTTAGGTGGACTTGAAGATTTTAGAGGTCTTTTCCGGTCTCAGAGATTCATTGATTCCTATTCTGGAAAACAAGCTTTAGCAGGGTAGGAAGTTATCAGCACTGTACCCATTATTGTAATCTTTGTACTGTAACTACATGAAAAAAATCCTCTGAAACCTAAAAAATAAAAATAATAAAAATGATGCTTCCATTGTGACTGATCTTTGTCACACTCCTTACTCCAGAAGGATTTTTGTGATATCCAAAGGTGACTTTTTCTCAACGTGGAGCAAATTCAGTTTAGCAACTCAGAGATGATCCGGATTCAGATATATTTTTTTATGGTGTAAAGGTTATTATTGCCTCTGTGAACAGTTTCTTAGGACTATTCCATGATAATTTTACCTTTCAAGGTGTATTTCAGGGAGCTGTGTAGAAAAGAATTGTGAATTTTTGGAGGTGGGGGCTCAGATTTCCTGAATCTTCCAGGTTTTGATATGTAGATGGACAACTGGATTAGATTGTCTTGATTTAGACCTTTTGGAGTTCTCTGGTCATGTTTTTCCCCGTGGGTGCCATGGGGTTGCTGTGGGTGAGTCATGAGTGACATGAGTTTGCTGTGGAGCACCCATGAGTGCTGTATGGTGCCCTGAAAGCCCATCATACATGGTCAGTGGAAGCACAAAGCATCTTCCTTTGTAGATTTGCTGAAAATTACCTTTTTTCTCTCCTGTACAAGAGCAAGAAACTTTTAAACTCTGACTTTTTAGATGACATGCAGTAAAAAGTGCAGCTGATATGAAAGTGAACTGGGTATTGATTTATTATCTTCAAAGAAATAGAATTAGGTCTATTCTTAAAAGCTGATGATGTTAGAGGCCAAACTTTTTCATCTCTTTGGCCAGCCTTTTGAAATACATCTATAACTTACTTCAAAGTAGCTGGGGCTTCAGCTCATCTGTGTTCATGCAAATTTCTAGCAGAAATAATCTCAATAAAATCAGAAAGAGCTGGACTATAAGCATGTGTATTGCTAAAAACCTTGCCTTTGCTTTCTCCTCTTCCTCCCCTGGGATTTTAGAAGGCTTTTAGGAAGGCTTTCTTGGAGCTTGCAGAAAACCGTGGGAGCAGACATGCACTGTGATGTTATTTTCCTAGCAGAGGGGGTGGGAGAGTGCCACCAAGATCCCTGCTGTAGGAAATGTATTGCGGAGCTCTCAGAGCATTAGAATTTATTATTTTATTGATGAAACACGAGTATGAAGCTGCTGCTGCTGTCAACTGACCACGAACCCTCAGAAACAGAGGGACCTCACTTTCTTTCCATTGCCTTCAAGGGGTTCATTGCTGTGGCCAGCACCAGGACCCCACTATGCATCCACAAACCCAATGCATTCTATCTTCATGGCATGTTGGCACAGACAGCACTGCCTCTCTTAGCTTCAGGTGGTGAATAATGAGCCTCCAAAGACATACCAGGACTTTCCATATTTCCTGGGTTGCCTCATCCCCCCTGGAAAATGGGATGGAGGACACCCTCAGTAAGTTTGCAGATGATACCATATTGTGTGGGAGTGTTGATCTCCTGGAGGGTAGGAGGCTCTACAGAGAGATCTGGCCAGGCTGGATCAATGGGCCAAAGCCGATGGGTTGACGTTGAACAAGACCAAGTGCTGGGTCCTACACTCAGGTAACAACAAGCGTATGAATGCTCCAGGCTTGGGGCAAAGTGGCTGGAAAGCTACCTGAGGGAAAAGGACCTGAAGGGGTTGGATGACAGCAGCTGAAGATGAGCCAGCAGTGTGCCCAGGTGGCCAAAAAGACCAACAGCATCCTGGCTTGACAGCAAGATTAGGGCGCAGGGATCATCCTCCTGTACTGGTGAGGCCACAGCTTGATTTCCTGGGTTCAGTTTTGCACCCCTCACTTGAAGGACACTGAGGTGCTGGAGGATGTCCAAAGAAGAGCAGTGAAGCTGGTGAAAGGTCTAGAGCACAAGTGTTGTGAGGAGCAGCTGAGGGAACTGGATTTGTTTAGCCTGGAGAAAAGTAGGCACAGGGGAGACCTCACTCTCTCTAGCTCCCTGAAAGGGAGGTGGGAGCCAGGTGTTGATTAGTGTCTTCTCTTGAGGAACAAGAAATGGGACAAGTGGAAATGGCCAGAAGTTGTGCCAGGTGAGGTTTTAGGTTGGACATGAGGAACAATTTCTTCACTGAAAGAGTGGTTAAGCATTAGAACAGGATGCCCTGGGCAGTGGTGGAGTCACTGTCTCTGGAAGTGTTCAAAAAATGTGTAGCTCTGGTGCTGAAGGACATGGTTTAGTGATGGAGGTGGCAGTGCTGGGTTAATGGCTGGCTTTGATGGTCTTAGAGGTCTTTTCTATGTGAATTCCATGGTTCTTTTAGTTTTGGCAACGTAGGAGGTGAAGAGCAGTAGGTGAGCTATGTCCAGGTCCTGTGCTATGTCACCTGGACTGTCCTGCCCCAGCAAAGTGTTGCCTCTGCTGTTGCATCCCCTTGGCACTCACTGCTGCCCCCAATAAACTGCTTTAGAGGTGGAACTCCACTCCATTATGCTATATTAAATTTATTTGAGGAACAGTTTTATTCACTGTGGGCTTTGTGAAGATGAACTAGAAGCTTGAGGAGCTGGGTCCTTCCCTGAAACCAGCCATTTCAGTCTCTTTGAAGCCTGTTTTTGTTTGGAAACAACAAATTTCCACCAAGTCTTGTGTCCCATCTTTTTCCCTTTGAATTGCAAAAGCTTCCACGGAGGAAGAAACTCAGATGGCAAATCTCCAGTGCAGATGATTGGGTAAAATCCAGCTCTAGGGCACCTTCTGGAGATGAAAAAATGAGATTGCCCTGTGACACACAGCACTGACACAGGGTATACCCTCTGCTAGCTGAGATTTTTCTGTTGAAAAATAAGTAACAGTAACAATTTGACTCCTACTGTTTGGCCGAGTCCTGGAGATGCTGGTTAGAGCCTGGGAAAATGGAGCTTAGCGGGATGGTTGTCAAGCCATCAAGTCCTGGAGGAAGATGAGATGCTAAAAGCAGGGAAGAGGAGATCCCGAAAGCAAAAACCAGAACTTCTTTTAATGCCTTTTTTCCTTATTGCTTCCTCCATGCTGGAAGTAATGGATTTCCCTCCACAGAAGGCCCTTCTCCCATATCCGAGGTGCTGCTGAAGATCATCTCTGGTGAAATGATTCCTCTTCCCAGAGCAGTTTGACAAGTGACTAATTTCTTTTCACCAGCACTTCAGCTCTGTTCTGTGCTGAGCTAAACTTAGCAGGTGTATTTATAGTGTAATTAATAAAGGTGGGGGCTTTATTTTGTTTGGTTCTTAGCTCTGTTCCTCCAGTGTTGAATGAAAACCTGCCCACGCTGCTTTCACCTGTCTCTGGCTTGGGGTGGGATCGCGCTGAGTTCAGCTGTCTGGCTGGAGTGGAATTAGTGTATAATGGCAATGAAACACCAGCTCTGTGCTGTGAAACAATTCTCCACTGAGCCAGCACTTACCAGGTTCTGCCATCTGCCTGGTCCTCTTGTCTGTCTTGTCCCCAGAAGATGAATTTCCACTTCCAAAAGCCTAAAAAAGGCATTTTCCAGTGTCTGCTCAGCATCTGAAGAGGTGTCGGTGAAGCTGTAGAGAAGCTTTGAAACAGTTCAGTGTTGCTGCAGTGTTTGTATGTAAATATAAACGGATTGGGGATAAATA
The DNA here is from genome assembly GCA_013399015.1 of Galbula dea. Lineage (NCBI taxonomy): Eukaryota > Metazoa > Chordata > Aves > Piciformes > Galbulidae > Galbula > Galbula dea. The sequence continues at coordinate 230,505 of VWZX01008139.1, forward strand.
CACATTTTTCTTTTACAGGGCTTCTCTCCTTTGCTGCTAGACAGGGGTGGGTGGAAATGGCTCCTAAGAAGTAACTTCAAGTAAGAAACAGGAGTTTGTTAATGATCCAACAGGTGTTTTTAAAGAAAATCAATTTCTTTTCAAAGTGAAAAGTGATGTTCATGACTTCTAGGCAGGTACTTTTACAACTTCAAAATAGTCATTGGGAAGAATCACATAGCCTTTTCCTGCCAATATGTCTTTTTCTTTCTGAAACTGAACAATCTCTCTCAGTTTTTCAGTTTGTCTTTCCTGATGCTGACATCTCTCTTGTGCTGTCTTGAGCTTCTGCAGTTTTTCAACTTGTTCCTCCGCTTGCAGAGCTGGTCCTCAGTTTTGTTGTACTTGATAAAGATCTTTTCCAACCTAAATGATTCTGTGATTCTTTCATTGTGGTGGAGATGTGCTTGACAAAATGACTTTTACGGTCTCTCCAGAAATCTTCTGGTGTGGTTGCTGCTGCTAGATGTTAAAATAGGTGTGTACTGATGGATGTGGTCCCTCCCATGGCTGGGAATGTCTCAGCCTGGACTACTTGGACCTAGTCTGGGGGCCTTGATGCTCTGCCTGAGGTTTGCAGAGCTGGGGTGCACCAACGAGGAAGGCCAACAGCATCCTGGCTTGGATCATCAATATGGTGGCCATCTGGACTATGGCAGTGATCATCCCCCTTATACTGGACACTAGTGAGGCCACACCTAGAATCCTGGGTTCAGTTTTGGACCCCTCACTTCAAGAAGGACACTGAGGTGCTGGAGGGTGTCCAAAGAAGAGCGATGAAGCTAGTGAAGGGTCTAGAGCACAAGTGTTGTGAGGAGCAGCTGAGGGAACTGGAGTGGTTTAGCCTGGAGAAAAGGAAGCTTAAGGGAGACCTTCTCACTCTCTCCAGTTTCCTGAAAGGAGGTTGGAGTGAGGTGGAAGTCATTCTCTTCTCACACATAACAAGCAATAAGACAAAATAGCCTCAAGTTGTGCCAGGGGAGGTTTAGGTTAGATATTAGGAACAATTTCTTCCTCAGAAGGGTTGTCAAGGCCAGGCTGCCCTGGGTAGTAGTGGAATCACCATCCCTGGAGTGGTTTAAAAGCTATGTAGATGTGCTGCTGAAGGCCATGGTTTAATGGTGTCCTGGCCGTGCTGGTTAACAGTTGGACTTGATGATCTTAAAGGTCTTTTCCAAGCAAAATGATTCTATGAACTGTTGTGCATCAAAAACTGTTTGATGCAGTGCTCTGTCATCCTAAGCTCAGTGGCTCTGGAGGCACTAGGTCACTAAAAGGCGACCAGCACTTGGAGAGCCTTTGCAAAATCATGCGCACTGGATTTATACCTATAAAAGCAGGTTTGTTGAGATGAGAGGCTGAGGTTGGACCTCTCCAGCACCATGGGAAGGGGCTGCAGCTCCCAAAAGTTGGGGTTTTTTCTTTGAACCATTATATCAGTGTGATGGAAAGACACCTTCTGATCCACATATGGCAGAAATGAAGCTGTCAGAGTCTCAGCCACTAGACATTTTGTGTAATATCTGCTCTTGCTCACTAGTCTCATGCCTAACTCCACAGGGAAGCTACTGGGAAAAAGCTGATTTTAGGGAGTTTAAGCAATTTTCATTAACACAGTGAAGGAGCCCACAAGAGGAGGGAAGTTCATATGTACCCCACCAAGGAAAATCAGTGTCACCTGGAGCAGGGACTGAAGATGCAGCAGGTTCTCCTGGCGGGGTGTGGGAGGGGGAATGACCCTTTTGGGGCTGCAGTGACACATATGCCATTGGAGTTCAGCTTTACAGCAGATAAAAGAGAGAGAGTTGTGTGGTGCGAGATTTTAAATCCCATTTGTTGGACCAAGAGAGGTTTCTCCGTTACCAAATGAGTCAAATTGTCTTCCCACAGCTTTGATTATAGGACAATAACTCCTAAAATTAATAGTTCTCCCTGCTAGCTAATTACACCCCAAGTGTCTCATTCATTCATCCTGGAGGAAACTGTTCCAGCTTGCTTTAGGCATGCGCCAAACCTCTCTCCTCATTGCTTAGCAAAGCATAAATCCCTCTGTGGAAACTTGTTTTGATACTGATGTCATCAGTGGGAGTACAAAGAAATCACTGGATTTCATTATTGGATATCCAGAGGGATTTCTGCTGTCCATCCCACAGCAGCTTGTGTCCAGGTGCAGGTCATCATCTGCTCTGTGTAGTCAGTCCCATGAGTCACGTTTCTCATCCAGTGCTGGGACCAAGCCTTTTGGAGCAGCTTGGTGCCTGCTTTGTGGTTTGTATAACTAGAGCCCTGTTTGCTCGCATTAATTAGGGCCCTGGTGAAACTTACAAGGTTCAACAAGGCCAAGTGCAAGGTCCTACAGTGTTGGGGCAGCCCCCAGTATCAATCCAGGCTGGGGATGAAGGGATGGAGAGCAGCACTAAAGAGAAAGACTTGGGGGTACTGGTGGGTGAAAAGCTGGACATGAGCTGGCAAAGTGCACTTGCAGCCCAGGAGCCAACTGTGTCCTGGACTGCCTCCCCAGCAGTGTTGCCAGCAGGTCGAGGGAGGATATTCTGCCTCTGCTCCACTCTGGTCAGACCTCACCTGCAGTACTGGGTCTAGCTCTGGAGTATTCAGCACAGGAGAGACATGGACCTGTTGGAGCAGGTCCAGAGAAGGCCACAGAGATGATCTGGGGGCTGGAAGCCCTCTGCTGTGAGGGCAGGCTGGGGAAGAGAAGGTTCCAGGGAGACCTTATTGTAGCCTTTCAGCACTTAAAGGGCCTTAAGAAAGATAGGGATGTACTTTTTAATAGGGCATGTTAGACAGGACAAGGGGTGATGGTTTGAAACTACAAGAGGGAGATTTAGACTAAATAGAAGGAAGAAATTTTTTTAGACTGAGGGTGGTGAGGCATTGGCCTAGGTTGCCCAGAGAGGTGGTAGATGCCCCATCCCTGGAACATTCCAGGTCAGGGTGTACCTTGAGGCTCTCAGCAACCTGATCTAGTTGCAGATGTCCCTGCTCACTGCAGAGAGGTTGGACTAGACGACGGTTACAGGTCCCTTCCAACCCGTAACATTCCGCGATCCTGTGAATTTTGGGGTAATGATGAGATGGAACCATTTTGAGTGGTGGTTGCAAGTTAGGGATGTAGCTCTGGTCAGCTACAACTGGCCAGATTCTGATGGAATGATCCAATAACTGAGTTTTCATTTATAGAGAGGGATGAAACATACATTTGGATGTGATTGTGTTGAAGCAGCATAGGCAGGAGCAGGATATTTCCACCACCTGGGATTTTAGGGAAGGTAAAAGCAAAAGTCTTTCTCAGAAAATGAACCTGGAGATTTATCAGCTTTTGTTTTCTTTACTAGGCTATCTCTTGCAGAATTTTTGGTGGGAAATCACTTTACCAGCTGAGATTGTATTTGCTTGAGATGTATAAGGAGCTTGGTTTGAGTTTTGCAGAGATGACTTAAAAAGTCAACGGGATAGTGTTGTATGCTTGGATGGGGATCTGCTTCGCTGGGTAAAAAAAAAAACAGTTGGATGGCCTGGCCCAAAAAGTTGTAGTCAATGGAGTTAACTGCAGTTGCTGGCTGGTCATGACTAGTGTTGCCCAGGGCTCAGTTTTGGGACCTGTTCTCTCTCGTATCAATGATCTGGATGAGGACATCGAGGGCATCCTCAGTCAGCTTGCAGACAAAACCACGTTGAGTGAGAGTGTTTGTGGCAATGACATACCACAAGTGTTGATCTGCTGGAGGGTAGGAAGAATCTGCAGAGAAATATGGCCAGGTTGAATCAATGGGCCAAGGCTAATGGGGTGAGGTTCAGCAAGGGCGAGTGCTGGGTCCTGTGCTTGTGTCACAATAAACCCAGGGCTTCAGACAGTGTGGCTAGAAACCTGCCCAGTAAAAAATGCTCTGGAGGTGTTCGGTCAACAGTGACTGAAGATGAGCCAGCAGTGTGCCCAGGTGGCCAAAAAGACCAACAGCATCCTGGCTTGGATCAGCACTACTGTGGACAGCAGGACTAGGGCAGGGATTGTCCCCTCTTACTGGGCATTAGTGTGGCCACACCTTGAATCCTGGGCTCAGATTTGGGCCCCTCACTTCAAGAAGGACACTGAGGTGCTGGAGGGTGTCCAAAGAAGAGCAATGAAGCTGGTGAAGGGTCTAGGGCACAAGTGTTGTGAGGAGCAGCTGAGGGAACTGTAGTTGTTTAGCCTGGAGAAATGGAAGTTTAAGGGAGACCTTCTTGCTCTCTCCAGCTCCCTGAAAAGGGGCTGGAACGAGGTGGGGGTTGGTCTCTTCTCCCAAGTAACAAGCGATAGGACAAGAGGAAAGAGCCTCAAGTTGTGCCTGGAAAGTTTAGGTTGGACATTATAGAATCATAGAATTGCCAGAGCTAGAAGGGAACTTAAAGGTCATCTAGTTCCAACACCCCTGCCTGGCAGGGACACCATCCACTAGATCAGGTTGCCCAGAGCCCCATCAAGCCTTGTCTTTAAGAAGTCTTTTAAAGCTTCCAGAGATGAGGCTTCCACAACCTCTCTGGGCAACCTCTTCCAGTGTCTTACCACCCTAACAGTGAAGAACTTCCTCCTAATGTCTAACCTAAATCTACCCTCCTCTAGTCACTATCTGACCTCCTAAGAAGTCCCTCAGCAGCTTTCTTGTAAGCCCCCTTCAGATACTGGAAGGCCACGAGAAGGTCTCCTCAGGGCCTTCTCTTCTGCAGACTGAACGACCCCAACTCTCTTAGTCTGTCCTCGCAGGAGAGGTGCTCCAGTGCTCTGATCATTCTCATGGCCCTTCTCTGGACTCGCTCCAGCACCCCCATATCCCTCTTGTAAAAGGGGCTCCAGAACTGGACACAGTATTCCAGGTGGGGTCTCACGAGAGCAGAGTAGAGGGGGAGAATCACCTCCCTCCACCTGCTGGCCACGCTTCTCTTGATGCAGCCCAGGATACAGTTGGCCTTCTGGGCTGCAAGTGCACACTGGCAGCTCATGTTGGGCTTCTCATCCACCAACACCCCCACGTCTCTCTCCTCAGGTCTGCTCTCAAGCCAATAAGGAACAACTTCTTTCTCAAAAGCGTTTAAGCCCTGGCCCAGGCTGCCCAGGACAGTGGTGGAGTCTCCATCCCTGATGGGATTGAAAAGCCGTGGAGATGTGGTACTGAGGGCCATGGTTTAGTGGTGACCTGACAGTGTTAGGTGGACTTGAAGATTTTAGAGGTCTTTTCCGGTCTCAGAGATTCATTGATTCCTATTCTGGAAAACAAGCTTTAGCAGGGTAGGAAGTTATCAGCACTGTACCCATTATTGTAATCTTTGTACTGTAACTACATGAAAAAAATCCTCTGAAACCTAAAAAATAAAAATAATAAAAATGATGCTTCCATTGTGACTGATCTTTGTCACACTCCTTACTCCAGAAGGATTTTTGTGATATCCAAAGGTGACTTTTTCTCAACGTGGAGCAAATTCAGTTTAGCAACTCAGAGATGATCCGGATTCAGATATATTTTTTTATGGTGTAAAGGTTATTATTGCCTCTGTGAACAGTTTCTTAGGACTATTCCATGATAATTTTACCTTTCAAGGTGTATTTCAGGGAGCTGTGTAGAAAAGAATTGTGAATTTTTGGAGGTGGGGGCTCAGATTTCCTGAATCTTCCAGGTTTTGATATGTAGATGGACAACTGGATTAGATTGTCTTGATTTAGACCTTTTGGAGTTCTCTGGTCATGTTTTTCCCCGGTTTCCCTCTAAATTGTGCAAAAGTCTCTGAATTCTCAGGCATTTTGTGGTGTGGGGTGGCCCTACGATACCCTTGGTGACCCGTGGGTGACATGGGGGGCACTGGGTGACTTGTGGATGCCCCATGGGTGACATAGGGTAGCCGCTGGGGTGCACATGGATGCCATTTGACATCCCTGAGTGCCCCGTGGGTGCCATGGGGTGGCTGTGGGTGAGTCAGTTTTGAGCCCCTCACAGCAAGAAGGGCATTGAGGTGCTTGAGTGTGTCCAAGGAAGGGCAGCAAAGCTGGTGAAGGGCCTAAAGTCTTGTGAATAACAGCTGAGGGAACTGGGGTTGTTTAGTCTGGAGAGGAGGAGGCTTAGAGAAGACTGAAAAGAGGTTGGAGCGAGGTGGGGATTGCTTTCTTCTCCCGAGGAACAATTGATAGGATGAGGAAACACCCTCAAGTTGTGCCAGGAGAAGTTTAGGTAGGACATTAGGAGCAACATCTTCCTCAAAAGGGTTGTCAAGGCCTGGTACAGGCTGCCCAGGGCAGTAGTGCAGTCACCATGCCTGGAGGGATTTAAAAGCTGTGTAGATGTGGTGCTGAGGGCTATGGTTTAGGGGTGACCTGGCAGTGCTGGTTAACAGTTGGACTTGATGATTTAAAGGTCTCTTCCACCAAAACAATTCTGTGATTCTATAATCCATAAACCCACCTAGAAGTATATGACATACAGAGTAATAAAACACTCGCTGCCTAAAAAGCAGCCAAGAAGGCTGGAATGGATTATTTTCTACAGGGATGATTTTGGAGCTCCAGTTTACTGATGTCTTCATCCCTCCCTTCATGTTTTTTCATTCCCAGGAAGCGCGATGTCATGCAGAACATCATGCAGATCTTGGAGTCAGTCCAGTTGAAGTGGGAGCTGTTTCAGAGCTGGACAGACTTCTCCAGGCTCCATCTTTCTAACAAACTGGCCATTTTTGGCATCGGTTACAATACCCGCTGGAAGGAGGATATTCGTTACCACTACGCCGAGATCAGCTCGCAGGTTCCCCTGGGCAAGCGGCTGCGGGAATACTTCAACTCAGAAAAGCCGGAGGGTCGAGTCATCATGACCAGAGTACAGAAAATGAACTGGAAAAACGTTTATTACAAATTCCTGGAGATCACTATCAGCGAAGCGCGGTGCCTCGAGCTGCACATGGAGATCGACTGGATCCCCATCGCTCACTCCAAACCCACTGGAGGCAACGTGGTGCAGTATTTATTACCAGGTGGGATCCCCAAAAGCCCTGGTTTGTACGCGATCGGCTACGAGGAGTGCCATGAGAAGCCCCCATCACCTCTCGCTGAGCACAGGGGGCCTGATCCTGGCACTGAGACTCAAGGTGAGCTGGAGGTCCCTTCGCCTCAAGCCTCACTCCGGGTGGAGATGGAATCCGCCCGGATTATCTACTGTTACCTCGGCATTGCCGAGATGCGGACTCTCCAGCAGTGCCTGTTTTTACACTTCCAGGCGAACACCAAAACCTTCAGCAAAGATTGGCTGGGGATCAACGCCTTTTTATCTCAGAACTGCGTCGTTGAGCCCGGCATCTCGCCCAAATCCATCTACATCAAATTTGTGGAAGTGGAAAGGGATTTTCTTTCCGCTGGCTCATTGGTAGAGTGCCTGGAAAAAGCCATTGGATACCCCTTAAAATTCAACAACTGAGGCTCATCCTTCATAAGGATTAGGGTTTCTTGCCCCTTTTTTTCCATTGCTTTTGGATCACAGCCAGGCGAGTTGGACTTTTCTGCCTGGAAACAATTTTTTGGGGTGATCAGAGCCTCATGGGGTGCTTTCCACAAGCTCTTTCCCATACGAGCTGCATCCCAGCTCTCTTACAAGCCGCGTTTCCTACGGGAGCAGCGCAGCAAGGAGAAGCCTGTAGGTACATTCCACATAGGACAAGTGGCGTTTTCAGACAAAAAGCTGGTTTTTGGGGGGGTTTTCTTTATTCCAGAGTGTCTCATTTTTACACATCTGTCTCTCATAAGTGTTATTCCGACTCTGAATCACGAAGCAATAGATAATGGCGAGTGAAATGTTGAATCACCTCCAAGGAGACTGTTTTTCACAGCCACCCTTCGCTCTACTCTTGTATATAATTTAGAACTTCACTTTTTTCACCCATCCGAGTGTTCTCCTCTCTCTGAACAGTGTTGCCTGCAAAAAGACTTTGGTTTCCGTGATGTATTCCACTCTTCTAGTAGTGTTGCCATATCATCTTTTATTTTATTGGCGTTTTTTAACATTAAAATAATTCCTGGCCGTTTTATTTTTCTTTTTATTTGTTTTTGGTTTTGTTGTTGGTTTTTTCTAACCTGGCAGCTGGGAACTCTCGGTTTGTTTTCAACCATGCTTATGGATACAATCAAAGCTGTGAGAAGGGTGAAAAAAGGGGATGGGGTGGAGGGGATGGGGGGAGGATGCATTTAATGCCTTTTTCAGACATGTTATATATAAGCCCCATTATCTCGCTGGCTGGCGCTGGCCCTTTTGGTTGGTTTTTTATTCCTAAAGCTCATCGATCGGTGAAGTTGTGACATATGATGAATGTGTCGGTCCTAATAAAATCAAGCAAACACGGACGGGCTTTGGGAAATGTCTTTCTCCTCACTAGGAGTGTAATTCTGGGGAGACCTGGAGGTTTTCTCCTGGGGAATTTCTACCGTGGCTTCATTCCAGCCAGGAAGTGGCTTTTTAGGGTGAAATGATACGAATTGAGGTGCAGACAGGGATTAATATTGAGGTTGCTGTAGGTGCATGGCAATTTAAAGGATTTTTTTCTAAGGGGATTTTTAAAGGTTTTTTTTTCCCATGGGTAAAAAATTTCAGGGTGTTTTTAAGGGTAAATTTAAAGGTGTTTTCCCCCTAGGGAATAAATTTAAGGGTATTTTTGAAGGTAAATTTAAAGGGTGGTTTGTTTTTATTTTTTCCATAGGGAAAAATTGAAGGATATTTTTAAAGTTAAATGAAAAGATTTATTTTTCCGTCGGGAAATAATTTAAAGGCATTTTTAAAGTAAATTTAAAGGTATTTTTCCCCATGAGGAATAAATTTAAGGGTATTTCGAAAGGTAAATTTAAAGTTTTCTTTTCCATAGGGAAAAAAAGTAAGGGTATTTTTAAAGATGTTTTTCTTCATAAGGAATAAATTTAAAGGTATTTTTAAAGGTAATTTTTTTATTATGGTGAAATTTCCATGGAGGCTTTGTTCCAGGAGTCGTTAACATGAGACATAGTTAATTGATTTATTTGGGGGGGTGAGCACTGCTGGCACCAGTTTCCTTCCCCACAGAGATGCTTGATGAAAGCTGGAGGTTGGTGTCGCCTTCGAATGCAGGTGAGCCCTGACACGGCAGAGAGAGGAAGAGGAGGAGGTCGCCCTCACCCCAGAAAAGGGGGGAATCCTCTCAGAGGCTCTACCTGGAGCTGAAAGGTAGCTGGACCCAGAGGTGGGACTGCCAACTGAGAGAACATGGGATCCTGCTGAGATCCGTCTAGGTCGATTTCCCAAATCCTCCTTGCCCCCTGAGGCCGGATCCTGAAATCCTGTCAGCCAGGCTGGATTTATGGAGGGAGATGAGGGCGAGAAGAGATTAATTCCCCCCGCTTCCTCCTCCTCCTCTGCTGACATCTAATCTCTCTGCTGGTTCTTTGAGGCCTGACCCTGGATCAAGGACCAGGATAACCTGGGCTGAGCCAGGAAGGATTCATCCCTAAAATCGGGGAGTTGGAGCCAGAGAGTCAAAAATGGCCTCTTTAGGATATTTGTTTTAGTTTATTTGCATGGATTAATGTGTTTTATCACTGGGTAGAGGGGGAGAGATGCTGGAGGGGATGCTCCCCAGGAAGGATGTGGCTGGGGAAGGTTTTGGGGTCCCTGCGCATCCCCCCTGGAGGGTGACATTTGAGTGCACCCCTCCCTTATAGCCCTAATGTCATAATTAATTAATTAATAACCCAAAGAATTGATCATCGCAAATTTGGCTGGTATCCACTGCCGAGCCTGGTTTGGACCCCCGGGAGGGAGTCACTGCTCTGGGGCTGGGACACCCTCCACTGGACAGCCACTATGGGGTGGGGGGTAGAATCCACGCCTCTTTGTTGTGCCACGCCCCCCGGGAGGCCGCCCCCCCACCTGCGGGCGGGGTCCACCCCTCCGGCTTCCCCCTACCGCTTCCCACTCCCGGCACCTGCTGCTGCGGCGGCTCCGGCCATGGGCGAGCTGCGGCGAGCGGCGCTGGCGTTGGCTGCGCTGCTGGGTGAGCCCTGGGGGGATAGCGGGGGGTTGGGGGCAACGGGTGAGTCGATGGGGAGCCGCGGCGACACCAGAAGGGATGCGCAGGAACCGGCATGGGGGGCACCGAGCAGGGCGCGGGGTACCGAGGGGACTCCAGGCAGTACCGGGGAGGGGGGAACAGGGCAGGATGCACCGGAACCGGAGGGGTACCGGGCAGGGCACCTAGAGGGGGCACCGGAGTACTGGGATGGGCACTGGGCAGGACAAGGGGGCAATAGGGGGATACTGGGCAGAACCCAGCGGTACTGAGGAAGATCACTGGGCTGTACCTAGGGGTACTGGGGGATACTGGGCAGGACCTGGGGGTACCAGAAAAGTACCCAGCAAGGTATAGGAGAACCAGGGTAGGGGGACATCAGGCAGGGCGTGGAGGAGCTGGGCAGCCTCCGGATAGGAGCAGGGGGTACCAGCCAGGACACAGGGCACAATCCAGAGGTACTAGGGGGGCACCTGTCAAAAAGCAGGAGAACCAGGACGCACTGGGCAGGACATAGGAGTTGCTGGGGAATCACCGGACAGGACATGGAGCTGCTGGGATGGTCACCGGGCAGAGCTTGGGGCAGCTGAGGGAGCACCTAGAAAGAAAGATCCAGGGGAGCTGGGTGTACGTCCTCAGGGAGCTATAGAGGAGCACTGGGCAGGCCCAGGGGTACCAGGGAGTACAAAGCACCCACCAGCCTGTCTCCATGCCCCTACCCTGGCAGTCAGGTTGGTGCTGGGGGGGCTCAGTCCACCCCTGTCCCCTCTTTAGGGTGCCCTGAGAGGGGAAAATCTGTGTCCCCTGAGAAAAGCCACTTTGTGCCTTGGAGCTGCTGAGTGGCACCTTCCGGAACCCTCAATCTGAAATCTACTTCATAGGGTGGGACCCTGGGAACCCCAATGTGTCAGAGCCAACAATTGACCTCCCTGTTTGGCATCAGGCAGGAAAGAAATCCATTTATTTTCTTTTTCCCATGACAAAATCCTTCCATCTCCCCCATTTCCTGATTTTAAGGCCACAGTAGCTGGTTTTGGGGTGATGGGTCTTGACCCCTCTTTGCCTATAGGGTTTTCCCCTCTTCACCTCTCCCAACCAAATTTCCAAGCTTATTTGAGTTTTCTTTGGAAATGCCAGGGTTGCTTCAAAAGGAAACATCCCTTGGCATCCCAGTGAAGGAGCGGCCTTTGGGAAAAGGAAACGGCCCCAAAAACAATGGCAGCAGCGTTTCCTCCCTGGCGGGACACTGAGTGGGGGTCCCTGCTCTCAGATGTTTGCTCCTTGAAGGGTTTTTTTTACCACAATAGAAGTTAATTAAAGGATGTTAGGATGAAGCACAGAGGTCACTTCAGCCTTAAATCCCACTGAGATGCTCCTTCCCTGCATCCCGATGGCATTTATTTACATGAGGTCATGGCAAACCCCCCCAGAAGAGTCATGCCTGACTCCTGGGATATTGTGCTGTAGGGACCAAAAGCAAAAAAAAACACAGCAAAAAGGCACTTCTTAGCTTCAAATGCGTGATTTTCCTTTCAAACAGCCCACCCCCACCCTATGGGGTTGATTTTGGATTGTACTGGGGAAAAGGAAAATGAGAGGTGATGCTCTGCATCTCTGTCCCCCACCCCAACCCCATCCTTATCCCCATCCCTGTCCTTATTCCATTCTCATCACATTCTCATTCTCATGTGCATCCCATTCCCTTTCTCATCCCATCCCCAAACCCATACTCATCCCCATTGCATTTCCATCCCATCCCTATCCTTATCCCATCCTCATCTTCACTCCATCCCCATCCTTATCACCATCCTATCCCCATCCCCATGCCATCTTCATTCCCATCCTCATCCCATTGCCGCCTCCTCCCACGTCAGGGGTTAAAGCCCGTTTCTATCTATAGCAAAGTCACGTCCGATGATTATTATTATTTTATTTTATTGTTTTTTCCCAAATTTGGCCTCNCCACTGTGGATTTTCCCAACGGATGCCGCTCCACAGCCCAGCATCTCCTATCTGCCCCTTCAGAAATTGCTGGAGTTCAGGAAGGATAAAACCCAAGAATCCCTAAAAAATATCACAAAATAATCATCGTGTCACCAAGATGCTCCTTGACACTTTTCCAAGGGATTTTTAGGGATCATTCTTCCAGCTGGATTCAAAGTCACTCAGTTGAGATTTAATTTGGGTCTGGGTTTCACATGACTCTGGTGCCTTAATCCCATCGAGCTGGGTCACACAGAATCACAGAATCACACACCCTGGCTGCTGCCTCCGGCCTGGAATTCCCTCCACGGTTAATAGGGTCAGGTTTGGGGGGCATACTGGTTTTGGGGAAGAGGTGCTGGTTTAGGGGGACTCAGGCTGTGCTGTGAGCCAGGAAGTGGCTTTTTGGGGGTGAAATAATGCAATTTGAGGCGCAGACAGGGATTAACATGGAGCTTGCTGTAGGGGCATAAGGATTTAAAGGCTTTTTTTGTATAGGGAGGTTGTTTTTAAAGTTATGGGTGTTTTTCCATAGGGAAAAAAATCAGGGTGTTTTGCAGGGTAAATTTAAAGGTGTTTTTCCCCTACGGAACAAATTTAAGAGTATTTTTGAAAGTAAATTTAAAGGGTGGAGGTTTTTTTCCATAGGGAAAAATTGAAGGGTATTTTTAAAGGTAAATGTAAAGGTATATTTTTCCATAGCCAAATAATTTAAAAGGATTTTTTTAAAGTAAATTTGAAGATATTTTTTGGCCATGGGGAAAAAGTCTTAAGGGTATTTTTAGATGTTTGGGGGGTTTTTTTTGCTGTAGGGAATAAATTTAAGAATATTTTGCAAAGTAAATTTAGAGCGTTTTCTGTTTTGTTGGGTTTTTTTTTCCATAGGGAAATAGCTTAAGGATATTTTGAAAAGTAAATGTAAAGGTATTTTTCCCTAAGGAAAAATAGTGAAGCTATTTTAAAGGTAAATCTAGAGGTAATTTTTTTCCATGGTGAAAAAAATGAAAGCTATTTTTAAAGGCAAATTTAAAGTTTTTCAAAGGAAAAAATTTTAAGAGTGTTTAGAAAGGTAACTGTAAAGGTGTGGGGTTTTTTTTCCATAGGGAAATAATTTAAAGGTATTTTTAAAGAGGGTTTTTTCCATGGGGAAAGAATTGAAAGGTATTTTTAAAGGTAAATTTAAAGGTATTTTCTCTACAGACGAAAAAATTGAAGGTATTTTAAAAGTTAATTCAAAGTTGTTGTTTTTTTCCATAGGGGATAAATTTAAGGGTATTTTTAAAGGCAAATTTTAAGATGTTTTTCTTCCATAAGGAAATAATCTAAGGGTATTTTTAAAAGTAAATTTCAAGGTTTGGGGTTTTATTCCGTGGGGAAAAACTTGAAAGATATTTTGAAAAGCAAATTTAAAGGTATTTTTTTCCTGAGAGAAAATTTAAAGGTTTTTTTTTCCTGAGGGAAAAAAATCCTGGCAGATGGGCTGGAGCAGAGGGAAAGCACTCAGGCAGGTGCTTAGCTCGGGGCAGCTGACTAAAAATCCAGGTTTGTCAGCCCAAAGAGCAGCAAGGAGGTGCTGAGGTCTCATCTCCTCTCCCCCACCCTGATCTATGTATGAGCACTGGGAGCAGCTTAATTTTTTCAATCTGGTTAAAGCATTAGAGGATTTGGAGTGGCGAGGTGCCTAAAGCCAGAGCTGATGCCAAAGGGTTCTGTCCTGTGCCCACCGCTCAAGCACCAGCTCTCCCAGCCCTTCTTTAGGGCCCAGTTTGTCCAAGATGAGGAATTTGAGATGATTTCTGCAAGAAAAGGGAGATTTTTTAGGAAGTGAGCATCCTCCAGATCCAGATATGGATATACCCACTTCTTGACATGCTGAAGTAGCTACAGTCACTGGTCATGATGATTGAAAAGAGCAAAGCTGCAGCTACAGAGCACTGCTAACATTGTCACCATTAGGTTTCAGAGTTGACACAAGTGAGATCGCAGGGAGCCTGGCCTACAGCGAATACTGCCAGGTTTGCTGCTGTTGAGGCACACAAGGCTGTTTTCATGCCTGGGAGCAGCTTTTCTCCCTTCAGAGCCTGGATTTCCCCATAGCCCCACAGCGCCCTTTGCCTCCACCCCTTTTTTGCGCCCCAAAAATGACGCTGATAGAGGAGGTGGGCTGAAAAACCTGGATTTTCCCAGCTGTTGGGGATGCTGGGAGGTTTAGGAGCTGGGGGGGTCATGTAATGGTGCCATCAGCATTCTTAATGAGCCATATTATTGTTAGCATTACTCTCAGCATTGGTAGCATTATTAGCATTATCATCGCTGTTATCATTATTATCACCAGCATTATTCTCATAAAAATATAGTTCTATTCATAATTATTATATGATATATTCAATATTATCTCTTTTCATATAGTAATTACAACATAATTATCAAATATCCTCTAATTTTCACCCAGGTTATCTCAATTTAATATAATTCTATTTATAATGACAGAGGAGTTGGGCTGAAAAATGGGATTTTTTTGACTTTTAGGAATTCCAAGAGGTTTAGGAGCTGGGAGGACATTTAAGGATGCCTCTTGCATCATTATTTATTATTATTATTATAATCAAAATAATCACTATTTTTATCATTATCGTCACTAATAATTATCATCATCACTACTATCACTATTATAATTATTACCATTATCACTAGTATCACTGTTGTTAATATCATTATCACTGAAGACTCTTCTTATTAAAATATCCATGTATTTATCATTGTTCTATAATTTCTATAATCTATTACCTATGTTATTCTCCAAATCGCAACCTAATTTTTAGATACATTATATTTTCTTAAATGTTCCCTAAATTTAAGACAATTCTTTCTATGATGAGACAGAATTCCAATATAATTCCCATTATTTTTCCACATTTTATAGTTTACTCTCTACCATCGCTTCAAATAGTTATTAGCACTAATAATGCCATCTAATAACACTAATAACATTAATTATGCCCCCCAATATGATGCCTGTGCAGGCTCCCGCTGCTGTCTCCAGCCTTTTCCCCCCTCGCCAGGACTTAGGGATTTATGTTCTTAGCTCGGCTGAGCTATTTTTGCGCATCCTCACCGAACCGGGGCCAGTTTCTCCTGTTTTTTCACAGGGGAAGGGAAATTTGATTAATTAATTGTTTCATTCCTGGGAAGACGTTATCGGCCTGAGCAGAGTTTCCTGCCCAGAGCTGGAAGGCTCCGTCCGGAAACCACACCAGGATGAGGAACGGATAAAGGGAGGAGGCTAAAAATACCCCTCAGTGCCTTGTTTCCCTCTTCTAACCCTGAGAAAATACACTTCAAACCTCCCAATCCATGGGGAAGAGGCTGAGGCCATTGAAGCGCTCCCTAAATACTCTCAATCTAGAGATTTTACCCCAAATCCCAGGTGGCAGCAAGGATTTGGGATGATGGGGTAGCATCATCTGTTGCCCCTGTTCAGAGCATCCCTGGGGCGCTGGCAGGAGCGGGGCCAGCCAGGGACATGGATCGATGGATGGGATGCAGAGATGGAGCTGCAGGAATGCAGCTCCTCAGTGGCATTCCCCTGGGAAAAAAACAAAATTAAACAAAACAAAAAACTTCGGGATAAACCTGCCCTGGCCTGCGCCGATTAATCTTCCAGCTGAGCCTTACAGGCAGAGCTGAGAATAATCTTTCCCCAGGAGCCAAGCATCCTTCTCCAGCCTGTGGTACCCTGTGGTATCTCACTACCTCTTCCTGGACAGGGTGGGGGTTGTTGTGCAGCAGACACAGGGATGGGGTGGGATGAGATGAGATGGGGTTTGTGGGATGAGATCAGTCAGGAGAAGCTACCCATGAATAATCCCAGTTTATCACTGGCAGCATCACTGGGGGGATGCTGGGATACGGATGGGATGGGATGTGGGATCAGGAGAGGCCATCCAGTTTATCACCAGCAGCAAAATGGGAGGATACTGGGATGATAGGGAGAGCTTGTGGGATGCCCTCCCCCCAGACAAATCCGGTGGAGTGGAGGATCTGATGCAGCATCATGAAGGGGGCTGAGGACCCCCAATACTGAACTCAAGGGGGGTCCTGCCTCTGGAGCCTCTTAGGGAGTGGCCACGATGCCCCAGGAGAGGGGATTTTCTGGGGGAAACAAGGCTAGGAGGGAGAGGCATTGTCTTGCATCCTCCAGAGCAGCCAGAAAGCCCTTCCTGAGGCAGGGGGAAAGGAGAAATGTTCTCCCAGAGCAACTTCCCAGCACTAACCTGGAATTGTTAGGTTTTCCCTTGGGAATGGGGAGGTTTTCCCAACAATTAGTGTGACTTTCTCAGAAAACAGCAACTGGGGTTGAGTCACATCCCGTTTTCTTCCTTTTCCAGGTGTCTCCTCAGCTGTGCTGGAGGTGCATGTGGGGTCGGGCTCAGTCTTCTCCGTGGAGGGGCAGCAAGCAGTGCTGCCTGCCTGGTACACCAGCCACTCCCAGAAGAAGCCGTATGTCACCTGGCTGCTGGACAAGAAAGATGCTGACCCATTCCAGGTGAGCAGGGAGGTGGCCATGGTGCTTGTGGTGTCTACCATGGGAAGGTGTCCATGATGGGGGAAGATTATGGTGGCCATGATGAGGTGGTGCCCACGATGGGGTGAAGCTTATGAGGGTAGCTAGAGCACATCGTCAGCGACAGGTATATCTAAAATAAACAGTCAGCAGGGGTAGAAACCACCCAAGAGAGCAGCAGTAGTTAGGGAACACTGTAAAACACCACCCCTGGATTTTATCAAAAATTGATTGTAGCAGGAGCTGTAGCAACAGCGTTTTGAACCACCCAATCATTTTGCAGGTAGTTCAAACTTCCAATCCTTAAAAGACTCTCACAAAAGATAAAAAATTTCTGATAAAATCCCTCAAGAGAGGCTTACACTTTTTATTATGGTGTTTATTTTAGCCTTTATTAAAGGCTCTTTCCAGCCCCCACACACGGCAGTTAAAGGAGAGACTGGATTGGAAGTTAAAAACTAAAAACTGCTTTAATAACAACAGCAAACATAAACGAAAAGAATATAAACATATACAGGACCCAAACACCAGAACCCGCTTCCCCCCCCTATACAAGTAATTACGTCAGGACCGAGGCTGCAGAGCGTCTCGGGGCAGGGCCGCGGTATCAGGCAGCCCAAGCAGCTTCACGTGTGCCTCAGAGCACCGACAGACAGCAACACAGCTCGGCAAAAGTCCCAGCAGAAAAGAGGGCTTCCTCGTGCCCACCAGGCAACAAAAGTCCCGCAGCCAAACCCAGCATTCCCCTGGCCTCCCCCCACCCTGGGGGGTGGTTTGCAGTGTCCTTGATTCAGGAATCTCAGGTTTCTTAAAGGGACGGTCTAGGCAAGGTGTGTGTGTGGGGGGGGAAACCGATATGATATTATGTCATGGAATACTTTTTAGAAAACACAGTTACTGAACAGAATTAGTTCTGTTCTAACCCAAACCATAATAGGTCCACCATGTGGAAGTGCCCACTGTGGAGTGTGTCCATGGTGGGAGGAACCTCATGGTACCCATGGTGGAGAGATGCCCATCTTGTGGGGATACTTGTGTTGCCTATGACAGGGAGATGTTCACCACAGAGAGGTGCCTGTTATAGGGACATACCAGTGGTACCTGCAGTGGGGGAATGCTTCTGGTGCCCATGGTGGGGAGGTGCCCATGATGGGTTAAGCTCATGGTGCTCACAATGGGGAGATTCTCATGGTGTTCATGATGGGGAGATGCCCATAGTAAGGTCATACTCATGGAGCCCACAATGGTGCCTATGACAGGGGGATGCCCATGATAGGGATATTATTGGCTGGAAGGACGCTATCAGAGAGTTGTGGTTAATGGCTCTTTGTCCAGGTGGAGAGCATTGACGAGTGGTGTCCCCCAGGTCTTGGGACCGGTGCTCTTCAGCATCTTCATTAATGACCTGCACATAGATATCAAGTGCACCCTCAGCAAGTTTGCAGATGACACAAAGCTGAGTGGTGTGGTTGATACGCCAGAGGGGTGAGATGCCATCCAGAGGAACCTGGATAAACTTGAAGAATGGGCCCAAGAGAATAAAATGAGGTTTAATAAGTCTAAATGTAAGGTCCTGCACTTGGGTAGGAGTAATCCTAGATATGAGTACAGACTGGGTAAGGAACTCATTGAAAGCAGCTGTGCAGAGAAGGACTTGGGTGTCCTAATAGATGGAAAGCTTGATATGAGCCAGCAATTCGCAGCCGAGAAAGCCAGCCGCATACTGGGCTGCATCAGGAGAGGTGTGACCAGCAGGTCTAGGGAGGTGATTCTGCCTCTCTACTCTTCCCTTGTGAGGCCCTCCCTGGAGTACTGCATCCAGTTCTGGGCTCCTCAGATAAAAAAGATGTGGACCTGTTGGAGCAAGTCCAGAGGAGGGCCACAAAGATCATCAACGGATTGGAGAACCTCCCCTTTGAGGATAGGCGGAGACAGTTGGGGTTGTTCAGCCTGGAAAAGAGAAGGTTTCGAGGGAATCTCATAGCTGCTTTCCAGTACCTAAAGGGGAACTATAGGATAGAAGGGGAGAGACTTTTTAGGTGGTCAAATTGTGATAAGACAAGGGGGAATGGTTATAAGCTAAAGGAGGGGAAATTTAGATTGGAGATTGAGAGGAAGTTCTTTACCAGGAGAGTAGTTAGGCACTGGAACAGGTTGCCCAGAGAGGTTGTGGATGCCCCATCCCTGGCAGTGTTCAAGGCCAGACTGTATGTCGCCCTGGGCAACCTGGTCTAGCGATTGGCATCCCTGCCCATGGCAGGGGGGTTGGAACTAGATGATCTTTAAGGTCGCTTCCAACCTGGCCATTCTATGATGCTATGATATGTCCACCATGGGGAAGTACTCATGGTACCTGTAATGGTTAGATGCCCGTGATGGGGAAATGCCCATGATACCTGTGATGGGGAGGTGCTTGTGGTTCCTGTGGTGGGGGATGCTCATGATGCCCATGATGGGTAGGTGCTCCTAATGAAGGGAACCTCATGGTACTCACTATGGGAAGGTGCCCACCATAAGGAGATGCCTGTGGTGGGTGAGATGCTCGTGTTACCCATAATGTGGAAATGCTCACAATGGGGAGGTGCTTATGGTGCCCATGATGGCTAGATGCCCATGGCAGGGACGTGGCCTTTGTATCTGCGATGGGGAGGTGCTTGTGGTGCCCATAGTGGGGAGGTGCTCATGGTGACCACCATGGGTAGGTGACCGCCATAGGGAGATGCCTATGAGGGGGGAGATGCTCATGGTGCCCAAAACGGGGAGGTGCCCGTGATGGGAAGATGCTCATAGTGCCCATGATGAGGTAGTGTTCAAGACGGAGTGCAGATCAAGATGCCACAATGGGGTGATGCCCATGATATGGGGGATGGTTATGGTGCCCACCATGCAGAGATGTCCATGGTGTCCATGATGGGGACAAGCTCATGGTGTCCACAATAGGGAGGTGCCCTTCATGAGGGGATTCTTATGATGATGGTGATGTGTAGATGCCCATGATGAAGTCATGCCAAGACCGCAATGAGGAGGTGCTTGTTTGTGCCCATGGTAGGGAAATGCCCATAATGGGGGTAAGCTCGTAGTGCCCACACTGGGGAGGTGCCCACAATTCCCATGCTGTGGATGCTCAGGGTAGGTGAGGTTGGAAGACGCTCATACAGCTGCTCATACTGCTGCTCCACAAAATCTGGGATTTTGGGGTTTCCTCTCCTTCTACACCACCCAGAAGCAACCAAGTGGGTGTTTTCCCCCATGCAGATTTTAACCTTCCTGGACGGGGTGGTGAAGGTGGAAGAGACAGAGCTAAAGTCCCGCGTGGGGTTTCTGTATCCCGTCCTCACCCACAACATCTCAGTCTTCATCAATGGCACCCGGGAGCGTGACTCAGGCCAGTACATGTGCACAGTCAATGTGGTGGATGACGTCACCAGCACAGGCAAGAACGTTGGTGTCATCAACCTCACCGTCCTTGGTAAGGGCTCCACCGGTCACCCCGGCTCCCTTCAACTTTCTCCTGATGTCCTTGGGAACTAACATGGGTGCCCACAGTACCACCGGCCACCCCCACCTGCCAACTGCACGGTGACCCCGCCATGGGAGCCAACATCACCTTGAGCTGCGCCTCCAAGAAGGGGAAGCCCTCGCCCACATACCAGTGGCAGCGCACAGCCCCCACCCTGCAGGTCTTCTTCCCACCAGCCCAGGGTAAGGTGGGACTTGGGGGGGATGAAATATGCTGGGAAGTTTCAACCAAGGGATGCTTTTGGCTTTGTCCACTTAACTCTGCCCATTCCCTGCCCATTATCTCCTTAACTCTGTGGACAAAGGAAGTCAGTGGACAAAGGAAGAATGATGTCATCTACCTGGACTTCTGTAAGGGTTTCAACTTGGTCCTTCACAACATCCTTCTCTCTAAACTGGAGAAATATGGATATCATGGGTGGATTGTTCAGTGGATAATGAATTGGTTGGATGGTTGCATCCAGAAGGTAGTGGTCAACAGCTCGATGTCCAAGTAGAGATAGGTGACAAGTGGTGTCCCTCAGGGGTCCATACTGGGACCAATGCTGTTTAATATCCCTCAACCAGGTTGCAGATGACACCAAGCTGAGTGGTGCGGTTGACGTGCCTGAGGGACAGGATCCATCCAGACGGACCTGGACCAGCTGGAGTAGTGGGTCCATGGTTCCACAAGGCCAAGTGCAAGGTCCTTCACCTAGGTCAGGGCAACCCTCTTTATCAATCCATGTTGGGGATGAAGGGATGGAGAGCAGCCGTAAAGAGAAGGTCTTGGGGGTACTGGTGAGGGAAGAGCTGGACAGAAGCTGGCAGTGTGTGCCTGTAGCCCAGGAGCCAACTGTGTCCTGGACTGCCTCCCCAGCAGCGTGGCCAGTAGGTTGAGGGAGGGTATTCTGCTTCTGCTCCACTCTGATCAGAACTCACCTGCAGAGCCAGGTCTAGCTCTGGTGTTCTCAGCACAGGAGAGACATGGACCTGTTGGAGCAGGTCCAGAGGAGGCCACAGAAATGATCTGAGGGCTGGAAGTCCTCTGCTGTGAGGACAGGCTGAGAGTTGGTATTGTTCAGCCTGGAGAAGAGAAGCTCCAGGGAGACCTTAGTGCAGCCTTTCAGTACTTACATACAAGCAAGACATTTTTAACGGTCAGGGTGGTGAGCTACTGCCCTCAGTTGCCCACAGAGGTGGTAGATGCCCCATCCCTGGAAACATTCCAGGTCAAGTTGAATGGGGCTGCGAGCAACCTGATTTAGCTCAAGATGTCCTTGCTTACTGCAGGACGGGTTGGACTAAATGAGGACCAGCCCATGATTCCATGATCCTATCATTGTCTGCCCAGTATCCCCTTAAGTCTGCCAATGTGGGGAGATTGTGGGGTGGCCATGGGCCAGCACCTGAATTTCTCATCTACAGACCGGGCCAGAGGCACCCTCAAGTTGACAAATCTCTCCCTGGACATGTCTGGTGTCTACATCTGTGTGGCGGAGAACCAAGCAGGTTTGGCTGAGTGCAGCATCGTCCTGGAGGTGCACTCAAGTGAGTATGTGTCCACAGGGCTAGGGGGGTCCCCTCAGGAATAGGAGGGGACCCCACTCCACCCCCCACCACATCTTGCTCTCTCTCTGGCAGCTAGTACCAAAGCGGTCATTGCCGGTGCTGTGCTGGGCTCCCTGGGAGCCCTCGCCACCGTCATCTTCTTTGCCCAGCGAGTCATTGGCTACCGGAGGAAGAAACGTGATGGCCAGGAGGAGGCAGCCAACGAAATCAAGTAAGTTGCTCCTCCCATGGAGGAGGTTCAAATCATCATCACTGGGTTTCAGGGCTAATGGGAGAAAAGAGAAGGTTTCTGTCTCTGTCCAGTCAGCAGGGTTTCAGAGTTAACAGAGGGAGAGGAGGTTTCCATCTCTGCCATCATTAGGTTTCAGAGTTAACAGCTCTGCACAACCCCGGGCGTGCCATTGCTTGGTGTGGGGAGATCCCAGGGAGGTGAATATGGGGGTTCCGTGGTACTGATCTCTCTGACACTGTCCCCCCCCTCTCAACAGGGAAGACGCCGTGGCCCCCAAAACCCCATCATGGGCCAGGAGACCAGCGTCAGACACCATCTCCAAAACCAGCACCTTGTCCTCCATCACTGGCACTCGGGAGAGACCCTACAGGGCCAACCCTCCCTCCGACACTGCCTCCATCCTCACTGCCACTGGCAGCTACCGGGGACCCCCCCCTCGACTGGGGAGTCGTGCCCCAAATCTCTCCCCTCCTACCTCTAACGGGACCCCCCAACGCCAGGTCCCGGCCCCTGCCCCAGGGTCTCTGCCTCCCTCCAGCTTGGCGCGAGCGGGTGCTGTCCCTGTCATGGTGCCAGCACAGAGCCGAGCTGGCTCCTTGGTGTGACTCCCTTCCCAAAAAAGGGTGTGTCCGTACCTAGTACACACACACATCCGCATTCTTTGGGGTGATTTTTGGGGTTATGTGCTCCCTTTTGGGGGTATTTCTTTTCTTTTCCAAAGACACCTGAAGCAGCTGGACTCATTGGGGGTTGTTTAATGGGGGCAGGTTTGGGGGGGGCCACATCTCCCCGTAAACATAATCCCCCCCAAAATAGCCCTGGCCCTCACCCCCCAGTAGGGAGATCCCTTTGGATATTTTTATATCTATATTTGAGTTCAAATGGGGGATTTTTGGTAAAAGAGCATTAAAAGCGGGAGGGGGACAAGGGTTGAGGCGGGGGGAAATGCGCTGGTTTTTTTAGGGTTTTTTTCTGATTAAAAGGTCGCCGTGCTGTCTGGCACCAGGGGTTTGGGTGAGTCTGTGGGGGTTTAGGGTGTTTGAGGGTCTCCAGGTGATGGCATAGCGGCTGGGTGATGTCATAAGCAGGCTGAGTGATGTCACTGTAGTTGTGCGATGTCACGTTGCACCAGCCAGAGTCCTTGGGGTGGGTGGCATCGTGCTGTGTGTGTTGTCACACCCCAAGGCCCACTGTCTATCTGTTGCCATCATGTCACACCCTGCCCTGGTATGATGTCACAGCAAGTGTGTGGCACTACAGCATCCGACTCGTGTCTGTAGGATGTAACGCTGGCTGTTGCATGTTCATCAGTGATGTCATGTGTGCCTGTGTGATGTCACACCATCACACAGCCAGTCGTGACATGACACATGCTTGTATGGTGTCCCACCCCCGAGCACATCCAGCAGTGATACCTCATACACCTGTATGATGTCACAGCAGCTGTCATATATCCTGCAGTGACGTCACATCACCCAAGCCATCTCCCACCCGCAAGTAGTGTCACACCAGGCCACGCCCACCTGACATGATGTCACACTGGCCATCGCATGCCCCGTGGCAATAAAACACGCACCTGTATGATGCTACAGCAGCCATCGCACACCTGCTAGTGATGTCACACACACATATATGTATGACATCACTGCTGGGCATCACCCAGCCGCTTCTACTTCGTTGTGGCCTCACTGCTCCACAGGGTGACCTTAAAAGGCGCCAAGGACAGGTGAGGCCTCTGGCAGGGATATTTATTGGGGTGGGGAGGGTCCGGGGCTAGGGCAGGGGAGGACTCAGTGGCAGGAGGACCCTGGAGAGAGCATGCAGGGTACGGTGATGGGGCGAAGCAGGGGGTCCTGGGCCTCAGCGGGCGGCAGCAGGGGTCCAGGGAGCGCCTGGCTGGCCCTGCAAGCAAGGAGAAAGCCGTCAGCCCTGCCTAAGCCCTGACTGCACCTTATGACCTGCCTGCACCCAGTACCCTGCTTGAGCCCGGCCTGCACGTTGCTCTTGCACCCTGCCGTCACCCTTGCTGCACGATGTTTCTGCATCTGGCACCCTGCTTCTGCAGCCTGCACACTGCATGCACCCTGCCTGCACACTATACCCTGCCTGCCCTCTGCTCCTGCAACTTGCACTCTGACTGTGCTCTGCCTGAACGCTTCTCCTGCACACAGCTGCTGCATCCTGCACCCTTTCTGTGACCTGTCCCCTTCCTGCCAGCACTCTGCTCCTGTTCTCCTTCACCCTGCCCACGCCCTGCTCCTGCAACTCGCACCCTCTCTGTGCCCTCCTTCTGCCCACACCCTGACTGCACCGTGCCCCTGCCCTACTTGCAGCCAGCCCACCCCCTGCCTGCACCCTCTCTGTACCCTGTTCCTGCACCCTTGTCCTTTCTGCCTCCCACTGCTGCTTGCACCCAGGGGATGCCAGAAGGGGCACACACCAGGGTGCAAGCCTGCTCAGCCACCTAACGAGGCAGCCTTAACAAACCTCGTGGCCCTAATGAGCACCACAGCCCCTGCACTTGGCAGCTGATGCCGCACAGCAACCCCACTGCCTCCCAGATGTGTCCTCAATGCAGCCCCACAACATCTCCATTGCCTCCCCATTGTATCCTCACTGAATCCCTGTCGCTTCCCACTGCATCTTCACATCCACTGCATCCTCAGTTCCTTCCCACTGAATCCCCACTGTATCCTTACTGCAACTTCATTATAGCCTCACTGCATCCCCACTGTAATTTCAGTAAATCCCCACTGCATACCATCTTCATTTCATCCCCACAACATCTCCATTGTCTTCCCATCGTATCCTCATTGAGTCTCCATTGCTTCCCCACTGCATCCTTGTGAGATCCCCACTGCATCCTCAGTTTTTTTCCACTGAATCCCCACTGCATCCCTACTGTATCTTCATTTCAACCCCACTGCATCCTTGCTATATCCCACTGCATCATCAGTTTCTTCCAGCTGAACCCATTGTATCCCCACTAATACTCATTGCATCCCCATTTCATCCTCAGTTCATCCCTGTTGCATCCCCACTGCATCTTCAGTTCATCTACACTTCACCCCTGCTGTATCTTCAATACAGCCCCAGTTCATCCCGGTTGTATCCCCACTATATCCCACTGCATCCTCAATTCATTCCCACTACATTCCCATTGCATTTTTACTGCATTATCACTGCATCCCTTCATCTTCAGTTGATCCTCACTTCGTCCATACTGTATCTTCACTAAATCCCCACTGGATTCCCACTGTATCCCAATGCATCCTCAGTTCATCTTCACTGCATCCCCATTGCTTCCCCACAGCATCCTCAGTTCAGCCCTACTGTATTCTTACTGCATCCTCAGTTCTGTCCCACTGCATCCCACTCTGTCCCCACTGTATCCTCAGGTCATCCCCACTGCACTCTCAGTTCCTTCCCACTGCATCCCAGTCCCATACCCAGCAGGCCTGTGGCCGCACTGCCCACGAGTCCTCCCCACTGCAAAGCCCAGACACCCTTCCTGGTAGCCAGGGCCATTTCCCGCTCACCGCACTGGCACGACACAGGCCATGGTGCACGACCTCCCACCGGGCCCTGCTGCTACGCGGCCTCAGCACTGTGGGTGCTCCTTTAAATTTACCTTTTCCTGCCAGGAGACTGTGACACAGGCTTTTAAAAATAGCATGTGCTGAGGCGAGGCGCTCAGGGTGGTGTTGCTAAGGGAGAAATTCAATCCAAATCTAGGGCTTCGCCTTCTTCCCCGCACTAACTACTACAGTGTGCTCCCAAAATTAGGGCAGGCAGCCCGTGGGCTTCCACCTCCCGGGAATCAAAACCCCAGTTCAGTGCAGGAAGGATGCATGGCATAAAAATGACCCCATTTTGGGTGGGAAAAGGGCAGCCTGGGGCATACCTAGTCACCATTGCGGAGGTCGCCACCACGGGTGCTGTTGGCGCACTCGGCGTCCTTGGTTTTCCGATCGATCTCGCCCCCTTTGATCTTCTTGCGGGTCATATGGCCACGGAAACTAGCCTGGATCTTGGCGGCCGCCGCATTAGCGTCGGGATCATCCAAAGGGATGTCCAGGATGTCCTCATCCAGCTTTGTGCAGGCTCCCTCCTGCCAGCAGCAACACCAGGGTTAATGATGGCGGCACCCCAAAAAGTGCATCCCCCCATTTAGCCATTTATTAAGGGCCTCAATTAGCCCCTGTGCTAAAAATGAGGGGTTTTTGCTGAAAAATATTGCCAAAAATTAGGATTATTTGACAAATATTAGGGGGCTTTCTTTGCTAAAAATAAGGTTTCTTTGCTAAAAATTGGGGTGTTTGGCTAAAAATTAGGATAATTTACTAAACATTAGGTTTGGTTTTTTTAAATCATGGTTATTTGAGAAATATTAATGTTTGTTCTTTGCTAAAAATGAGGTTTCTTTGCCAAAAATGAAGATTCTTCACTAAAAATTTGGGTCCTTTGATAAAAACAAGGGTGCTTTGCTAAAAAATTAGGGTTCTTTGCTGAAGAAAAAGGATCTTTGATAAATATTGGGGGGTTTTGCTAAAAAATTAGGATTATTTGATAAATATTTTGAGTCTTTCTTTGCTAAAGAATGAGGGTCCTTTGCTAAATATTGGGGTTCTCTGCTAAAAATTGGGGTTATTTAATAAATACTAGTATGTAGTCTTTGCTAAAAATGAAGATTCTTTGCTAAAAATCGGGGTTTGTTCTTTGCTAAAACTAAGAGGTCTTCACTAAAAATCCAGGTCCCTTGCAGATGTCTCTGGGGTTTTGCAACTGAAGGTGCATCAGGGAAGATGTTTCACTCCCTGCTCATCCCTAAATCCCTCTCCTGGATTCCCTGGCTGCAAGAAGCCAGACCCCAAGCAGCTGAATTCTGATCCCCCAAGGACTGGGATACAGGGAGAGAAGTACCCATGGGTGCAGAGTGTAGGTATGTGGTGGTGGATTTTTGGCTCAGGGAGGGTCACACTGAGCTGGCCATGCCTCAGTTTCCCCTGGTGCATCCTCCTGCATCCCTCCTCAGAGCTGTGGCTGAAAACACCAGGAAATTTGGGAAGGGAGTTATGCCAAAGGGGAGGAAAAGGATTTCCCCCAGAAAACCCAACAAATTACTGTAGCCCACTCCCCTCTTATTGTATCCCAAAGGAGCAGCTAGACCCAACGCTGAGGTCAAGGTGGGGAAAAAAACCATAGGCAGATGGAAACAAGTTGGACGCTCTGTTGCCAGCAGCAGTGTGGGTGCACCCTGTGCATTGCCCTGGGTGGGCTTGAAAGGAGAGGACTGGGGGGGTGAGGGAGTTATTTGGGGGCTACAGATGGGGAAGGAGGGGGGATGATGATACTTTTCCTGTTGGAGCGTGCCAAGGCTCTGCAAAGTTGCTTGGGTTGTTTTACCAGCACGAAAGGTGAAGGGAGCAAATGAGTAACAGCAGCAGTGGCTTAAGTGACAGGTCCAAGGTGGAAATGATACGTCCAGGGTGGAACTGTTATAGCCAGGGGAGAAATCCTATATCTAAGAGCGACATCCTACATTCAGGGATGGAAATCCTATAGCCAGGTGAGGGAAATCTATATGCAGGGGAGAAATCCTATATCCAAGGGGAGAAAATCCTATATCTAGGAGAGAAATCCTATATCCACAGGGTCAAAACCTACATCCGGAAGAGTAATTCTATACCCAGGGAGATAAATCCTATATGCAGATGGAGGAACCTATATACAGGGGAGAAATCCTATATTCAGGGGAGAAATACTACATCCAGGGGATGAAAACCTATATCAAGGGGGGAGACCTATATTCAGGAGGAGAACTTCTATATTCAGGGTAGAAAAAACTATATATTGGGGGGTATATCCTATGACCAGAGAGAAAAATCCCATATCCAGAGAATGAAACCCAGTATCTGGGGGAAGAAATCCTATATCCAGGGGGAGAAATCCTATATGCAGAGGATGAAAACATATATCCAGGGGGAGACACCCTATATCCAAGGGAAGAAATCCTGTAATCAGGGGAGAAAAACCTATATACAGGGAGGCATATCCTATATCCAGAGGGAGAAATCCTATATCCAGGGTGGGCTTTTCCTCTCTGGAGGTGACCAGGAGGGCAAATGGATGATTCTCTCCATGCTGCTGGCTGAGCAGGAGGGGAGAAAAGGGGAAAAGAATCAAAAAGGAGGGAAACGGGGGGCTCGGGGGTGGTAAGGGAGAAAGAGGGTAAAAGGCTGTGCGTTTGTATCAGATCAGCTCTCTAAGCCGGCTGGCAGCCAGGCAGCAAGGGGTGTTCACCCCTGGGATGAGGCGGGAGGGTTACAGCCCCTGCGCCCCACAGTTTATCCCTTTATCCGTAAGCAACCCCCGATCCTACCCGGAGACTAATTTGCGGGGGGAGAGCGAAGCCGGACCCCTAGTCCGGCCACTGGATTTGGGGACAGGGAGCACGTTCCTGACCGGGATGCTGCCTGTGATGCGGGACGGATCCTGAACTGGTGTGAAATAGGAGGAGGGGGGCGAGGGGGATATGGGCCTGGGGGGCTGCTGCAGCGGGTGGGCTTGTCTGAGCTCTTGGGTGCAGCACCTCCCTCCCTACCCCTCCATCTCCATCACCACCCCAAATCCCCTCTGCCGCCCCCGGACCCAAGGAAATAATACTACTAAGAACAAATTAAAGGCAAAAAGAGAGATCTTTTTGGGGGGGAAGGCGGGGGTGAGGGCACCTACGTTGCAGCAGTCCATGGCGGAGGATGGACGGGTGGCGNAAAATTACTTAAACATTTCAAGGATCTAGTAGGGCCGAAATTGGCAGTGATTTGAGTTTGGGGGTGGCAAACAGGGGCGATGGGGTATTTGGGGGGGCAGGAGAGCTGTAAGGCTGGTTTTGCACCCCCACCCCCACCCCCCCGCCCTCCGGGTTTGTTTGCATGGGAGGGTAAAACCTTCACAATCTCCTTAGGCTTGGTCCCAGAGGACAGTGAGGATGAAGATGGGGAGATGAGGGTGGAGAGGGGGAGGGCAAGGATGGTGAGGATTAGGATGGTGAGGATAAGGGTGGAGAAGATGAGGATGGTGAGGATGAGGATGGCAAGGATGAGGGCGGAGAAGATGAGGGTGGAGAGGGTGAGGATGGAGATGAGGGTGAAGAGGATTACGGTGGTGAGGGTGTGGATGGCAAGAATGTGGATGGTGAGGGTGAAAAGGGCGAGGATGAGGACAGTGAGGATGAGGATGGCAAGGATGAGGATAGGATGATGAGGACGAGAGTGGTGACAATGAAGATGGTGAAGGATGAGGGTGGCAAGGTGAAGCTAGAGAGGATAACAAGGATGAGGATAGTGAGGATGAGGGTGGAGAGGATAAGGATGGTGAGGATGAAGGTGATGAGGATAAGGATTACAAGGATGAGGACACTGAGTGTGAAGAGGGTGAGTATAAGGGTGGCAAAGTGAGGATCGTGAGGATGAGGATGGCAAGGAAGGGTGGGCACAGCAGGACACAGTGTGCTGCCAAGCATCCACTGAAGCCCAGGGGTTATGTGGGCTCTATGCAAAGGAGGAGGTGCCACTTTTGGAGTTGAGGGATCCCCTGCCTTCCTGACTCCCCAAATTCTGAGGGTTTTCAGGTGGGTTTGCAAACCCAGACATTTTTCCAACCCTTGGTGCTATCTACGGACCCCCACTTTTGCCCTTGGACCATGCTGAGGTGAGACAGGGGAGACTCCAGGAAAGAGGGGGTCCCCCAGGGTGCTATGTGGGGATGCAGCCCACAGCCCCCTGCCTTGCTTGCCTCACTCGCCTCTAATCCGGGTTTGGGGGTTGCTAAGCAACTACATAAATCGCCCGTGGGCTCTGCTCACCAGTGCCAGCTCCGGCTGGCCCCAGAAACATGGCAAGGCCCCCCCAAACAGGCACTGGTCCCCCCATGTTCCAGCTGCACCGTTAGTCCTCACCAGCTCTCCCTGGCAAGGCTGGTGGCACCAACCTTCCTCTTTGCCATCATCGGCATCATCATCATTGCTGTCACTGTGAACATCCCTATCCCACTGACACCATCCCCATTCCTAGCACCATCATTGCCCCTACTGGTGCCAGTAGCCCTTTCCTCATCCCTGTCACCTCCACCATCTCCACCCCTACCAACATCCCTGTCCCCATTCCCATTGTCATCATCCCCATCATGATCCTCATCTCCATTCCTGCCCCCACACTTGTCCCCACCCTCATGCCTATTCTCATCCCCATCACCTCTATTGTTTACTTTGTTACCATCCCCATCATCATACCTGTCCTCATGCCCACCATCATCCCCTTCCCTGTCCTCACCTCATCATCATCCCCATTCCTGTCCCCATCATCACCCACATCCCTGTTTCCATCCTCAACTTCAACCGCATCATCTCTGTCCCCATTCCTGTTTCCATGCCTGTGCTACTCTGAGCCTCAACCCCCTCATCATCATCTTCATCCCCATCATCATTGTCACCATCCCCATCATCATTCTTATCCCTGTCCTCATTCTCATCATTATCCCCATCAGGATCACCATTCCTGTTCCTATTCTTGACCCCATAATCCCCATCCCTGTCTCCATGCCCAACTTCAACATGATCATCTTTGTTCCTGTCCCTGTCTCTGCCATCATCTCCATCATCCCTGTCCCTATCATCAGCCCTGTTCTTATCCTCGTTTCCATTTGTGTCCCCAGGGCTAATCCAGTTAGGGTGCAAGCAGTGCCATCTTCTGCCCTCCAGCTTCCCCAGCTCCTCAGGGCACCCAGACCGACCTGCATCCCATCCCACCTCATCCCATCCTATCTCACACAAAGAGCCCACCTTGACCACTTCACCCACGCTTCACTGGCTGATGAAGGTCAACCAGCAGCACCCAGGCAAACAAAGCCTGCATATCACAAAATCACAGAATCACAGAATGTCAGGGGTTGGAAGGGACCTCAAAAGATCATCTAGTCCAACCCGCCCCTGCCACAGCAGGATTCTTCCCTAACCGGGAATCAAACCCAGGCCCTGGTGGTGAGAGCAATGAATGGGGAGAGGGGTGCTCCCCAAGCACCTCCTGATTCCCAGTTTGCACTCAGTTCATTCCACTGGAGCTGCTTTTCCACCATCACCTCTTCCCACCAGTGCAGCAGGGGTGTGGAAGAAAAGTCACTCTGCTCCAGAAAACTCAGCTCCAGCTTCCAAGAGAAGCCTCAGCCACTTCACCAGGATTTTTAGATGGGAAAATGATCCTTTTCTCTAACTTTTTAGACCACCTCAGCTCTGTTGCTGCCTGCTCCGGTGAGGGAAGATGGGATGTTTTGGGGGGAGCCAAGTGGAAAGGGTTGTTGAGATGACTCATGCATCAATGATCAGGGAAAATTAGACCAACAGCTAGGATGTAACATACTTGGAGGATCATCTTGGTGCCAGTAAATCCAAAACATGCAAAAAATTGGGGAGTTTGGGAATGTGAGGGTGGACAGCACCCTGGTTTTCATCCCCAAATCCCACTCTGACCACTTTCCCCCAGTCCTGGCAGAGCTGGCGAGCTTCGGCATCTCCTGTCGGCTGCGGCTGCGGAGGAGGGACGCGAAATGCCAGAACATTGCTACTCATTAGCGGCGGGTTTTGAGCCCGTTCCAGGCTCCACGTTATTCCCAGGAAAACAACCCAACTCGGGGTGCAACATGGAGGGGGAATACTTGGGTGATGCTTTTTCAGGTGCTCCAAAACCTTCAACCTGATAAAATAATGTGGATTTTGGAAGGGGGCAATGGGTGGTGAGACACACTGGTCACATACCATCGTTATGGTTTGGTGGCAAAAAAAATTCTTAAAAACTCAAAAAAAGAAGGGGAATTTTGATGCTGGAAAGGTGCCCTGGGTGATGTTGGCAGTGAAGTGGGAGGCGGCAGCCGGAGAGGAGCTGCTGCAGGGAGGGGGGACGGTCGCGGCGTTGCCACTTGGCATCGGCCCCATCGCAGGGTCCCTGGCAGTGTTTTTCATTCCTCCAAATCCATCCTTCCTGTTTTTTCCTGGGAAACTCTCTGCCATGGTCCATATGCTTATGGCTGAGGGAAAAACAGGAAAGGGGTGGAAAATGCAGTGAGGATGGGTGGGGGAGTTCCATCCCTCCAAAAAATAGCAGCCAGTTGCGATGTAAATCCCATATTTTTTCCAGTGCCAGTTGGGATTTTGAAGCCACTCCAATGGGAAAATCTAAATTTGGATTGGAATGGGATAGGGTGAGGGGGGCACTCAAAATGCACCTCAGCTCTTGTTGGGGGTAGGAGAGGTGCAGTGTCACATCACGAGGACATTGTTAAAGCTTTGCCATCCTCCAGGGATGTGGAATCCGAAATAGAGAGGCTGGAAATAGCAGTTTGAGCTCAGCCCCTAAACCCGAGATTTTGAAGGGAAAAACCCCAAGGGACAGGTGCTAATAACAGCTAGACCTCGTTAATAAGGAATCTCATTAAAAAAGTGCCACGAGGGGGGTGGGAAATAAGGTTTTGGGGTGTTTCCTGAGGCACAGCACCTCCTTTTGTGTTCAGATAGTGGCAAATGTGGGATTTGGGGTAAGTGCATGGGCCAGGCCCCTGGGGATGTGTCCCTTTTAGTTCAATACATATATAAAATACATAAAATATATGTATTTATAGGGTAAAATAGGGTATGTTATAGGGTATAACAAATAATAAAGATAATTTATAGGGTAATATATATATATGTAAGGGATATTTGCCTACAAATATAGAATATGACTTTTATTAATATATTAATATACATTAATATATCAAATA
>VWZX01008139.1:263308-298802 GCA_013399015.1 Galbula dea
AAAATAGATTATAATAGATAATATACTGGTAATGTAAAATATCTATTTAAAGTGTATTTACCTACAAAAATATATCTATTTTAATATATTAATATATATTAATGTGTATAATATATATTTACAGGGTAAAATAAATAATAAATTTTGTAGAGTAAAACATATATCTTTATAGGGCATTACCTCTAAATATATTAATGCATTAAAATATAATTAGCTATATTAATTAAAAATATATTTATACTTTAAAATATATCTAAATACATCTAAGTATACATATTTATAGGGTGTTGTGCCCCTCACCCATGGGTTTGTTCCTCTCTGCTGCACCTCAGGGAGGATTTTTGGGGAGGAATGATGTTGCTGCTGGGTGCTGTCAGCTGTTTTGGGCTAAGATCATCCTGGTTTGGGTGCGGGTGCCATGTCTCTTACCATGTTTGTGGCTGCACACCTGCCTGTTCACTCCTCCCCCTTGTCCTTGTCCTCCTTCTTGTTCTTCTCCAGTTCCTATATGAAAAGCAGGAAAAGCTCAAATTTATATGGGGTGAGACAAGGGCAGAGGGGCTCAAGGGGGAGTGTCCCAGCCCTTTGTCTGGGCACCACCAATTCACCGGGGGGGTGGGTAGGCAGGGTGAGCAGCCTACCTGGGAGAGAAGCTGGTCCTCCAGCCAGGCTCCCCATGCCATGGGGTCAACTGAGCCGTCTGGGGAAGGAGAAGACAGCTTGATGCTATGGGTGATGGGTACATGGGGCAGGGCTGACACCCCGTGGATGGGCACAAAGCGTAGGGATGATGGCACACGGGTTGGGCAAGGTGCAAAGTCCCCTCAGGTAGGCACAAGGGCTGGTGTGGTGCCCTGGGTGATGGGCACACGGGTAAAGTCTGATGCCATTGGCAATAGGCACAAAGGCAGGTGTGATGGCCCAGGTAACAGGCACACAGGATAAACATGACATCATGCAGGATGGGGGCAGGTCCTGGATGATGTCTTGGATTTATAGGGCAGGTCTGGTGCTCTCGTGCCCATCACCCAGAGCATGACGCCCTACAGGAAGTGAAGCCCTGAGTGATGGGCACACGGGGGAGGCCTGATGCCAAGGGTGATGAGGACAAGGGGAAGGCCTGACAACATGAGTGGTGGGCACACAGGGCAGACCTGTTGCTCTGGGTGATGAGGACACAGGGCAGGCATGACATAATGGGCAGTGGCGACAAGGTCGCATGATGCCCAGTCAACAGGCACACAGAGTAGACATGATACCACACAGGATGGGTTTCTGGGGCAGGTCTAAATGCCCTGGGCGATAGGCACTGAAATCAGACATGATGCCCTGAGCAACGGACACACGTGGCAGACATAATGCCATGCAGGCTGGGCAAGTGATGCAGCCTGGGGCAGGGGATGAAGGTTCAGGGACAGGTGCTGCAGGGCCGAGCACTCACCCTCTCTCTGCCGCAGCAGCAGCCTCTGGAAGTAGTCAGCAGCGAAAAGCACCACATCAGTGGGCTGAGCCCGAAGCACCTCCAACACCAGCCCCTCCAGCAGGCTTCGGAAGCCGGCAGGCAGCCGCAGGGTGCTGCAGGATGTCGGGATGGACATGGCCGCCTCTCCCGGGACCCTCTGCGGCGGTACAGCCCGGGGTTAACTGCGACCCTCGCTCCCGTCTGGGCAGTACCGGGACTCGAACCTCTGTGCCAGAGAACGGCTCTGGGTGATAGTGGGCAGTGCCGCCGCTAGAGGGCGCGACTCCCCCCGCCCGCCGCACCTGCACACGATCCCCTCGAACAGCACATGCGCGGCAGCTTTCCGGGCAGGGCCGTGGGGATCGGCCGAAGAGTGTCCCGGAAACACGGTTCCTCCCAGTCCCTTCCCCAGACCACCAGTCCCCCCCCATTTCCCTCCGGTTCCTCCAGGTCCCTCACACCCTGGCCCCGAGCCCCCAGCCCCATCCCCGCACAGTTCCCCCGGCCTGAGTCCGGTCAGGCCCCTCCGGCACCTCTGGCTGCAGGAAGGACGCTGTCGCTAAGCAACCGTCCTCCCCCCCCTACCCCCGCCGGCAGCGCGTGCCCAGGACACGCCCCCGAGCGATGGCCACGCCCCCAAGGGTCGGGGCTTGGCTGCGCGGTGGGAGAGGGGGTCAAGGAGCGCGGTCTTGATGCCTTCTGATGGCTTCCGCGGGTCGGAGATGTGCGTGCTGCTGGCGCTGGTTCCGATGGGCGGAATTAAAGGGCTGAAGGGGGTCTCCGCGCTCCCAGCCCCGAGGGGTACCTCCAGCGCCGTTTGGGGTCATCTCAAGAGCCCTCCCTTGAATGCCCTCTGGACCCCAAAAGGCCTGCTTCGGGGCCTTGGTGTCACCTAAACCCCACTTTGGTGCCTTAGTCACCCTCCTAAGTCCTGCTTTGTTGCCTTTGGCACCCCTTGAGCCCTTCTTTGATGGTCTTTGAACACCCCAGCACCATTTTGACACCCTTCTCACATCCCTGAGCCTAACTTTGATGCCCTTGGCAATTTCAGAGGGCTGCTTTGGGGCCCTTGGCATCCCCTAAACACTGCTTTGATGCCCTTGGTACCCCCCACAGACCTGCTTCAATGCCTTTGGCACCACACAGAGCACCTCTTCAGGGTCCTTGTTCCCCCAGACCCGCTTAGATGCCTTTGGAATTCCTTGAACCTCTCTTTGATGGTCTATGAACCCGCCCAGCACCAATTTGACACCCTTCTCACCATCCTAGACCCACTTTGATGCCACCCTGAGTCCCTCTTCAGGGTCTTTTGCACATCCTCTAGCCCCTTCATCCTTTGCACCCCCTCAGCCCCCTCTTCAATGCCCTTTGCATCCCCCAGCCCCTCTCTAACACACTCTGCACCCCAGAGCCTCTCTCCAAAGCCTTTGGCATGATGCTGCCGCCGTGGGATGATGCTTTACGTAAGGTGGGAGCCACATGCAGCTCCTCAGCGGCTCTTATGGGCTCTCCTCTCTTCCCTCCTCCCAGCCACTTTTTATAGCCTACAGTCTCTTCCCTGGTGTCTCAGTTTGGTTTTTGTTATTTTTCCCCTCTGGCTCCATTTTTTACATAACTCTTCCTTCTCAGAGCTTCATTGCATGAGATGGTGGGACTAGTGGTGCAGATGATTTCAGAGATGCTGACAACATCTTTTCTTCCTTCATTAAATCCAGCCTGGGATGAGCTGTGGAGGAGATGGGGCTGTGGGAGCTCCATTTTGATCGCCACAATGAGGATCACTGCCCAGATTGCCTCTCCATGCCCTGCAAACATTGCCCTGCCCCCCCTTCCAAGTGTGCTTTTACTTCCACACCCCAAAAAAATGGGGCTCTTGGGGTTGCCAGGGCCAAGACCTCTGCTTCTCTCCATGCTGAAGGCCACGAGCCCAGTGTTTCTCATCTTGTTGCTCCCCAAACTTATTTTGCAAGTGGAAAAATATGTCAGAACATAGCAAGACTGGTCTGGCAAAGATTCTCCCCCAGAAGAATTAGAAGAATTTTTACCAAAATCTGTATCCAAACTCCGGGTTACACAAGCTCACAGTGCTTTTAGTACGACTGGGCTCTCCTGGGGACTTCAAATCCTGTCACTTCCTCTGCTCTGTGGTGATTTTAACCACCTTAAGGTTGAAGGAAGGACTGAAGGAAACTGTATTAAAGCAGGATCTCAAATAATCTATATTTAAGAGTGAGTTGGGGGATTTTTGTCATTGTTTTTTCCCTTTGAAGCTGAGGTTTGCTCACTGTTGATCCCAGGGGTGATACTGAGCTTTGCCTCCTACTGCAGTGACTGCATGGTGTTACAGAAGGAGTCAGTGGGGACCATGGTGTTGGGCGATGGTTCTGCAGGGGCTGTGGTGACTGTGGCTCTCTCTTACGGTGGTGGCCTCATTGTCATGCAGAAGATGGCATAAGTTAGTCGGTCCTCAACCTTCGCCAGACACCTGGCCAGGTGGTTTTGGTGGCTGAGGAGCATGTCCAATCCCAAATCAGAGCCCCATCAGAGAATCCCATCATGGTGGGGGTTGAAAGGGACCTCTGGAGATTACCTAGTCTAACCCCAGTGCTAAAGCAGGGTCACCCACAGCAAGCTGTCCAGGATCACCTCCAGCTGGATTTGGAATCTCTCCAAACAAGGACACTTCTCCGGGCAGCCTGGGCCAGGGCTCTGGATCCCTCACAGGAAAGAAATTTCTCCTCACATTCAGCTGGAACCTCCTGGGATCCAGTTTGTGCCCATTGCCCCTTGGCCTGTCACTAGGAACCACTGAGCAGAGTCTGGCCCCAGCCTCTTGTCCCCACCCTTTAGCTCCTGTTCAGCATTGAGCAGATGCACTCTGGGGATGCTCTTCTCCAGGCGAAGCAGCCCCACGGCTCTCAGCCTTTCCTCCTCCAAGAGATGCTCCAGTGTCCTCATTGTCTTCATAGACTCCGCTGGAGACTCTCTTTAGTAGTTCCTTGTCTCTCTTGAACTGGGCAGCCCAGAACTGGACCCAGGACTCCAGATGTGGCCTCATTAGGGCAAAATAGAGAAGAGAACCTCCCTTGACCTGCTGGCCATAGTCTTCTTCATGCACCTCAGGAGACCATCTACCTCCTTGGCTACAAGAGCACACTGCCAGCTCATGGTTTGTTCCACTGCTGCCCTAACTTTGTAGAGGTGATGCTGATGTCTCCAGCTCGTGCACTGCTTCAGCTGCACTTTCTCCTTCTACAGGCGATCTGGACAGGATGGTTTGGCCATACTCCTTCCACCAAAGCCTGTCTTTGCTTACTTTAGTTTTCCTACAGCAGAGTCCCACAGGTGCTGCACAGGAGCCTGGAGAGACTGGCACAGCATAGGCTTGAGCAGAGGGGAGTGTAGAGGGGATGTAGTGCCTCTTCCTTTCAAAACCATCTGCAGGGAAATCTCCACAGCTGCTTTTTTTAATTTATCTTCCCTTTGAGGACCTTGCTGGGGACCTGTAAGCCCTGAAGGTTGTTGCCTCTGCAAGCAGAGCCTTCCTCGATGGCCTGGAGGCATCTCAGATCTCAGCTTGTGGCGTCATTCCCTGCCCCATGAGTTGAAGGGCTGCTTATCATCTTTGGGTGGGTGAAACTGCCGCCCAAATGGCTCCTCCACAAGCTGGAGAGCCCAGAGGCATCTTGTGAGAAAGCATCAGTCCTCTGCTACTGGGAGATCTGCAGGATCTGGCCCCATCCTGGCCAGAAAATCCACACTAAGCTCTGGCAGAATATCTCTACGCCTTGATTCGGCGCCTCTAAAATTAGCTGGAGACATCTCAGTGTCACACACACCAAGCTGCTCCTGTAATCCCAGTTCCTCCCAGCAGCTTCTGCTCTGACACACATTTGTCTTTGAAATTTTCTTTTTAACCCGTAAGTTACTGCAGGAGGAAAGACCCTCTGATAGCGGAGAGCTCACAAAAAACACTTCCTCAGTGCAGGTCCATGGTGAGAAAGCTTTCCCTCCTTGCCTGTCTGTTGCCACCAGTTGTTGGTCACTCTTCCAACCTCTTGGTGAAGATCTTGAGTCTTTGTACAGGTCATGAAAGATAAGCACCACCCTCTTCTTCCAGGAATTTCTGGGACATGGACAACTGTCGTGGACCTCATGGATCAGGGCAGTCAGTGCATAGGACTTGAAGAGGGCTTGAAGAATGTGACACCGCAAGATATCTACTTTGGGTACATGTAGCTTTGCAGCGGGCAGAGCAACATGACAATGATGGTCCTGCAGGTAAGCACCCACAGCATGCCCCAACCCTGCTGTGCTATCAGGCAGGAAACCCCAGATTCACAGCATGGTAAGGGTTGGAAGGAACCTCTGGAGATTACCTAGTCTAACCCCAGTGCTAAAGCAGGGTCACCCACAGCAAGTTGTCCAGGATCACCTCCAGCTGGGTTTGGAATCTCTCCAAACAAGGAGACTCCACAAACCTCTCCGGGCAGCCTGGGCCAAGGCTCTGGAACCCTCACAGGAAAGAAATTTCTCCTCACATTCAGCTGGAACCTCCTGGGATCCAGTTTGTGCCCATTGCCCCTTGGCCTGTCACTAGGAACCACTGAGCAGAGTCTGGCCCCAGCCTCTTGTCCCCACCCTTTAGCTCCTGTTCAGCATTGAGCAGATCCACTCTGGGGATGCTCTTCTCCAGGCGAAGCAGCCCCACGGCTCTCAGCCTTTCCTCCTCCCAGAGATGCTCCAGCGTCCTCATTGTCTTCATAGACTCCGCTGGAGACTCTCTTTAGTAGTTCCTTGTCTCTCTTGAACTGGGCAGCCCAGAACTGGACTCAGGACTCCAGATGTGGCCTCATTAGGGCAAAATAGAGAAGAGAACCTCCCTTGACCTGCTGGCCATAGTCTTCTTCATGCACCTCAGGAGACCATCTACCTCCTTGGCTACAAGAGCACACTGCCAGCTCATGGTTTGTTCCACTGCTGCCCTAACTATGTAGAGGTGATGCTGATGTCTCCAGCTCATGCACTGCTTCAGCTGCACTTTCTCTTTCTACAGGAGGCTGTCCTTCCTGGCTACGAAGGCACATTGCTGGCTTATGGTGAACTTGTCCTCCAGCGCTCCCAGGTCCTTCTCTGCAGACCTGCTTTCTATCAGGTCAATCCCTAACTGATACTGGTTCATAGGGTCATTCCTCCCCAGGTGCAGGACCCCACACTTGCCCTTGTTGAACATCATGAGGTTCCCCTCATGAGGGAAGGACCTGGGATGCTCCCAACCCTTCCCTAGATCACCACTGCTAGCTGGAAGCTTGTTGCTGCCACTCACTACCCTGATGTCTGCCTCTTGGCCACAGTGCCTGCCTTTTCTGACGTGGAGCTGCAGGACCTGGAGTGCATCAACTTGTGTCCATCCTGATGGCCAGCCAAGTGCAATGTGCCTCCAAAAAAAAGCCTGGAAATGGCTTTTTCACCTTCTTTTGCCCTTTATAAGCTGCTGTTTCTTAAACAGAAAACGTGGGCCATGGGAATTCCTTACAGAAATTTCACCTACTTCTTGGCTTTCTGCTGGCTGTTGGGGCATTCCCTCTATGAGGCTCTGCAATACCCTGTGGGGCTGGTGGAGGTGTCCTGGGGACTACCCCCATTGAGGCCTGGTCCTACTGAAGGGCTCTCTGGGTGTGTGGGCTCTCAGAGGATACAGGGAAGTGAGAGAAGACACAGTGAGAACACCTCCTGTCCGGCGCCACGCTGCTTTTGGGGAGTAATCACTCTTGGTGGACAACTTCCATCCTTTCCCATCCTGCCTCCTCTCCTGAATCATCCTCACAGCTCCCTCCATGCATAGTTTTATGTGTGCTGGGTAAAAACCCCTTCCATCTCAGCGGGTAAATGGGGTGGTGAAGGGAAGAGGAGGACCCCAAGGCTCCCCTTTATAGCAGCAGTTCTTTTAGCTATGGAAGGCTAGTTTCTGAAGCCCCGGCTTTAGGCCTGGCCTTCTTTTACACCCTCTTAAATCCAGCTTTGCCTTCCAACACTTCCCTGCACCAGCATCTCTACAACAGCCTGCCAATGCCCCCTGTGCTCTGGAATGTCACAATCCACTCACTACTCAATATGACGCTGCAGGGTGTCTCTTGTAACCAGGGTAAGCCCCCAAAACCAGGGTTTTTTCCCTCTTCCTGAGGTGAGAGCTGCCCCACCATTATCCTACCAGGCTCTCACCAGCCTCTTGCTTTCAGACCCAGGTGAGGACAATGCGTTCCTGCACAAAGACCAGTACAACTGCACCTTCCCTGCACTCATTGCTGGCTGGCACCAGGTTTTCTATGCTGTATGGGCTGGGCAGACTGAGCCACTCTTCCCTTTTGGCTTCGTACAGGTGAGGTGGGGATGGCATCATGGTGCCTGAGGAGGTT
The DNA here is from genome assembly GCA_013399015.1 of Galbula dea. Taxonomy (NCBI): domain Eukaryota; kingdom Metazoa; phylum Chordata; class Aves; order Piciformes; family Galbulidae; genus Galbula; species Galbula dea. Next base: position 271,187 of record VWZX01008139.1, read on the forward strand.
TTACCCATCCTTTCTCACCCCAGAAGCCACTTCCAAGTCAGTGGGAGGGAAAGGATGCTGTAAACACATGGATAAATGCTAGCAGGGTGCCAAATCACATGAGGGAGCGATGGCTGAGCTGCTTCCCCACCTCACCCCTCACTCACTTTGCCTCAGTCATCTACCTACCACTGCCAGAGCCCAGATGACAGCTTTGCCTGCCTGTCTCTGCTAGCACCAAACAGTTTATCTGGGAGTTGTCCCCAAAGCCTGGATGCCCAACACCATCATGGCTGCAGCGATGGATCTGGCCGATGAATGCTTATGGTGGTGGGGTCATACAGTTGAAGCTATTGGCTACCAGCCCACCTCCCTCCTCTTCCTCAGCAACACCTACCCCCAAGGACCAGCAGAACACTGGCTACAGCTGGGTACCAAGGCTGTGGTGTATTGGGAGAAAGATCTGGTTTTCTAGGGGCTGTACCCCAACCACATTGTCCTGGAAGTAACCAAAGAGCTGCTTAATATCACCTACAGCCAGAAGCTTGTCTGCTAGTGGAGGGACACACAGGCATTTGAGGCAACACCTTCCCCTCCACATCTGGGAGTTTTTTCTTCCACACAGATTTGCTGCTCTGGCCAGTACAGGTGGGTGCTGGCCCCCATGGTGGCAGTGGAATCCCACATGGTGATGCTGGCCTTTGCTGGCTGCAGGACCCTGGTGCTGGGTTTGTGCTATGCCTGAGCCGAGTGGCACCATAAGTAACAGTCCTGCATCCTCTACAACATCCAGGGGCTGCCTGCATCCACCCTGTGCATGAGGGAAACCTCACAGCGATCCCAAACAGCCAGAGGGAGGGAGCTACTTCTACTTCCCAGCTCCTAAATCTGGGGGGATTTAGGTGAGGGGACAACAGAGGGAGGTCAGACCTCTTGGGACTGCTGGCACTGTGCCCCTCCCAGTCAGGGAGGGAGCTGGCTTGGTTCCTGCCTTACTTTCCAGCTCCTCTTTGGCCTGAAGTCAAGGTTGCAGGGGGAAAAAAGACTAATTTAAAAAGAAATTTATTAAAAATTAAGATGAGCAGCAGATGACACACAGATCTGAGTTGAACCCCTCACTGCTGCTCCTCCTTAGCCACAGAGCTGGTCTTGCCCCTCCCCAGGACCTCCCAACCTCTTGGGACACAGACTGCTGAAGCCCACAACAGGTTGCTGGCAGGATCCAGGGACCAGACTCCAGCTGTGGGACAGAGAGAGGAGCTCTGCCAAAAAAAAACCTCACAACTGACTGCTAAGACTGGGGCTGGGATATAGAGTTGCACAGAGTGTGTTGGCTTGTCACAGCAGTGAGTGCCTTTTGCCTCCTCATCTTAATAAGTAGTTAATAAATAGTTAATAAAACAGCTTATTTTATTCTTGTATCTTTTTTTCCCCCCCTCAGACCAGCATCCCCTAGTCCTCCATTTCCCTCCTGCCATAACAGCAGTGAAATTTCTGTGAAAGAGGTGTGATGTGGCAACCAGTCCTCAGAATAAGACATCCAAGAGAGTCTCTGCACGAAGAAATGGATTATTTAACCCTTTTTTGATGGAAAAACAAACATTAGAAGAAGCAGCCCACACAGAGGTGAGCTCAGCCTGGCTGTCAAGTTATATATGTCACCCTACCCAGCTGTAGCAAAACCAGTTTAATGTACTCAAGTGACACTGGCAATAGGGACTGGATCGAAGTGGATCCTAGGATCCCCACTGCTGCCTGCTCCAGGGGTTAGGCAGAGCCGAGCGAGTCCCGGGAGGCTTTTCCCAGTGCTTCCACTCCAGGCTTCATTTCTAGGCAAGGGGAAGAAGAGGAGAAAGTCAATTAACCGGTCAAACTGGGATGCAGGGCTTTCTCCACCAGCCTGAAAGCCAGTTGTGCTAGCCCTGTGGTTGCCATGCCGACGAGGCTGCTAAATACAGCTCAATCTGGGTGGTTTTTTTTTACAACTGCAGCCCTCAGACTGTAGTTGGGGCCAGGAAAGGAACCCAGGCATCCTGGCTCCTGCCCTGCCACAGACCAGCCATCTCACAGAGCCTAGAAATCATTACCATGGGGGTCTGGGATCAAAGAAGAGGGATAAAGGTGGCACTGGCAGCTCCCCAAAACCCACAGGAGGGATGCAGTTCTACCTTGAAGACCTGTCTCCATCTCCTCACAAAGAGGAGGGGGCAAGCCAAGCACCTTTGGCATCCAGCCCTCTAGGATTTAAAGCTCCTCACCTCCGAGAAGTATCTCTACCAAAAATGGGGTACCCCCCACAAGCCCCTGGTTTTGCTCAGACCTTTTATTTAAGTGTCACGCTCCACTTTCTGTTCCTACAGCAACTCCTGTCCATGTGTGGGCATCACATCTCAGCTGCTGGAACCTATCACTGGCTGTAAACAGAGCTGGTGACCCCCAGCAGACCCCCAACTCTAATCCCAAAACCTGAAGGTCTTGGTAAAGGGTTTAGGGCCACATGGACAGATCTAGCCTCAGCCTCAAGGTGATTAGGCAGGCAAAAGGAGAGCAAGGAAGTTGTCTCTACCAAAAAAGCCTACCTAGAGCTGTGCTGTTGGAGAAGGAAGTGCTGCCATCAGCCTCCAGGGGTTTGGGCTTGGTGGCCTCCAGCCCAGCCAGCAGTGTCATGAAGTCAATGATGGTATCGATGTCCTGCTTGTTGGCAGTGGCTTCTTTCAAGGCACTGACAGCATTGAGGCGGCTGAAGGAGGTGAGCTGGGAGATGTTGGCGCGGAGGAAGAGGAGGATGACATTGAGGTCATTGACAGGGCAGGTTAACATCTTGCGACTGAGGAGGTCAAAGGCTGGCAGCATCTCGTAGACAGAGAGCAGTCCCTTGTCCCACTGGCAGAGTTGCAGCGCACTGTAGGTCACGACAGGGATAAGGAGCATGTAGACACCACCAACCGAAAGGCTGATGAGCTGAAAGATGGAGAAGAAGACCAGCCTGCAGGGTATGAGCGAGGGGATGTGGGGCTCCGCCTGGAGCAGCCCTGTTTTGATGGAACAGCTGAACTCATCCTGGAAGAAGATGTTGAGGTGGAGGAAGAGCAGGTACAGACAGGTGATGGCCAAGAACAAGAGCAGGAGCACATTTCTCAGTATGTAGATGAACACCAGGGAGTGTGTGTGCTGCTTGCAGGTGAGGTAACGCTCCAGCAATGGGAACTCAAAATACCTCTCCCGGCGGGCCCTGAGGACAGAGGGGACAAAACAGTGAGTTTGAGACACCCCCCACCCCCCAAACCCAAGCTGCATCTGTCCTGAATGTGGCCACAGCCATGACACGCGTAGAACCATAGAGTCATTTTAGTTGGAAGACACCTCCAAAATCATCAAGTCCAACTGTTAATCCAGCACTGCCAAGTCCATCACTAAACCATGTCTCTCAGCACCACATCTACAAGGTTTTTTTGAACACTTCCAGGGAAGCAACTCCACCACTGCCCTGGGCAGTCTGTGCCAATGCTTAACCACTCTTTCAGTGAAGAAATTATTCCTAATGTCCAACCTAAACCTCCCCTGGCACAACTTGAGGTCATTTCCTATTGTCCTATTCCTTGTTACTTGGGTGAAGAGACCAACTCCCACCTCACTTCAACCTCCTTTCAGAGAGCTGGAAAGAGCGAGATCTCCCCTAAGTCTTCTTTCCTCCAGGCTAACCAACCACAGTTCCCTCACAACACCTGTGCTGTAGACCCTTCACCAGCTTTATTACCCTTCTTTGGACACACTCCAGCACCTCAATGTCCTCCTTGGAGTGAGAGGCCCAAAACTGAATCCAGGATTCAAAGTGCGGCCTCACCAGTGCCCAGTCCAGGAGGACAATCCCTGCCCTAGTTCTGCTGCCACACTAGTGTTGATCCAAGCCAGGATGCTGTTGGCCTTCTTGGCCACCCTGGGCACACTGCTGGCTCATCTTCAGCTGATGTTGACCAACACTCCCAGGTCCTTTTCTGTCAGGCAGCTTTCTAGCCACTCTGCCCCAAACCTAGATCATTCATGGGATTGTTGTGACCCAAGTGCAAGACCCAGTACTTGCTTGTTGAACCTCATCCCATTGGCCTTGGCCCATTGATCCAGCCTGGCCAGATCTCTCCATAGAGCCTCCTACCCTCCAGGAGATCAACACTCCCACCCAACTTGCTGCTGTCTGCAAACTTACTGAGGATGTCCTTGATCCCCTTGTCCAGATCATTGACAAGGATATTAAACAGAACTGGCCCCAAAACTGAGCCCTGGGGAATACCATTTGCGATCAGTTGCCAACTATGGTTAACTCCATTCACCACAACTCTTTGCGCCAGGCCATCCAGCCAGTTTTTATCCAGTGAAGAGTACACCCGTCCAAGCCACGTGTAGGTACTCGGTAGGGCTGCAGTGACCAGCACGGCCTCACCTCTCATAATCCTCCCAGAACTGCTCTGGGTCGGCACTGGTCTGCTGGACCCTCCTCATGTGCTGCACCAAACGCACAGAGCGGTTGTAGGATTTGTCCAGCTCATCGATGATGAAAAGGAGGTCGGAGTGGAGTGCAGGGGCAGCTGCATACCGCCAGAGCAAGCAAGGCATGTACATCAGCACCGCTACCACCAGCAGTGAGTAGGGGAAGACCTGGGAAAAGGAGACAGATAGGTATTGAGTGAAGACCCAGGTGGGACTTGAGGGCACCCAGACATGAGCTTGGCCCATACCTTTAGAGCCCAGAGGGACTTGGTGATGGCGTGTCCCTCAGCATCGAAGCCATGGTGGACAAGGGAATCCCAGCAAGCTGCGTCAACGTAGGCAGCCTGCTTCCCCGTAAAGTTGGTAGGAGAGAAGCAGCTGATCTGTGAGCCTGGGGTGAGGAGAAGAGTGACCCTCAGCCACAGAGCATAGCTGAATGCTCCACAGCCAGGTACCGATGCCTTACAGGAGGGCGATTACATCTAAGGCATCACTTTGATTTAAAAAAGCCTTTTTCACACACATTTTGTAGCTGCGTTTTCCAGCAGATGACTTTTCCATTGCTTCCTGAACACAAACACTTATTCAATGTGGATGTAGGTACTCAGTGGGGGGAACTGGAGACCGCTCAGAAACTGAAGCCAAACCAAATCCCCAGTAGGACACTGGCAGAGGCCAGATTTAGCCTGAGGTGATGGCACACCATCAATGCAACCTTCTGTGCTGCCCTCACAACCCTCTGTCATAACTTCCCTCCTCCCCAGTAACAACCCCGCAGCACCCAAAGGTGCTGGGGCAAGCAGCCGAGGTGGGACACCAATTTACCACCACTCCCACGGTTTAGCACAGCTGTTCCCAGGCTTTTCCAGCCAACAATAGTCCATTAAAAACAGTCAGTAAACATCCCCCGGTTCCTAAAACAGGATTTCCAGGCTGCCCTGCCCGAGACTAAGACTATGTGGGTTTCAAAGTGACAAACAAAACCACCTGTCTGGGGGTCCGCTGTCATCTTGCTGGTGACTCAAAGATCCCTAAAGGGGACCTGAAGATCTCCAAAGACCCACAACTCACCAGCAGAGAACTCCCGGGCGAAAGCCAGTGAGACGAGGAGAAGGGGCAGCCCCACAGTGATGAACTTCAGCAAACGATCGCTCGGCAGCTCCAACCGCAGGCCCTTGGCTCGGGAACCACCGGGATCCGGGAGGAGAGCATCAGAGAGCATGTACTCTGCAGCCGTGTGTGAGAGGGACATGTTTCTAGCAAGGAAAAGAAGACGATGGCGACTGCTGCTGTTGCTGCCTAGGGGCTCTGTGATGTCTGAGGCGTGCCTGGCTTGAGTAGCAACTTTCTAGGGCTGAAGCACTCCCACCCAGGTGGCTGTAAATGACAGCTTAGATGGGGTGTTTTATCGAGCAGTAATTACAGGGGGGAAGCCTTGTCTCAAATAGCACGTCCTGAAATAGAAAAAAGCTGGGAAGGCACCATTCCTCCCCAGCCACAGCCACTCCCTGGCTCCCCGTGGTTTTATGGCCCTCTCTCATAAACAGATGATGTTTCTGGCAGCATGTTCGAGGGGAGTTGGGCTATTTTCACCCAGTGTGGGGAGTGGAGAGGCAGGGGCACAGGGCATTACCCTGAGATTCCACAGCCAGGTCCACAATGGGGTACAAAGCACCCTTTCTAGAACCTAAACCAGTCAGAGGGGCTGGAGAAAGTCCTGCTGCCCAGCCCCAAGCTTTTGGGGACAGGCCAAAAGACACCGAACACTGATGGCTACCATTTTGAGGCAAAACATCAGCTGCCCAACTTTTCAGTCTCACCACTCCCTTTCTTACAGGGACATGGGGGAACAAATCTGGCTCCAAGGCAAGCTCCCGAGGGGGAGAGATCCTAATAACAGGGTCTAGAAATAAGCAATAGAGAAATTAGGTGGTAGGATGGAAAAGTTTCTCCTGGCATTGCTCTCGCTCCCCAAAAACCTATGCCAATGCCTCTGGCAGCAGAGAGAGCAGTCATGGAGTGGTTCGGCCAAGCCAAGTGGAGGAAATCCCTGTGCAATCTCTTGGCACAGCAAGAAAAACCCACAGCCACTGCCAAATTGTGCTTTTGATGGATTTTTGAATTAAGGAAGTCTCCAAATTTGAGCATGGAGCACAAAGATAGAAGGGAGAGGCTGCTAAACTGCTCTGTACAGCCCTCAAATCATGAGGGATTGCACCAAGACACACTCAAACCTGCCAGAGACTGATATCTGCCTGGCCTGAGCACACAGAGACACGCAACTCTCCACCTCCACAGGAACTGGACCTTTTATTGCTCAGAGACAAGTTCAAAACATGATTGGGCCAAGCTGTTTCTACCTGGGCTTGTTTGTTCAAATAAGAGGCTCTTCAGCCACATTTCTGCACCAAATCAGGGCAAGAAGCATACACAGGTACCTGGCCTGAAGCCAGCAACATCACTACCAACACATTAGGTCTCTGGCAAGAGGCAGAGACAATACAGACTTCATCAAACAGCTGGCTCCAAAGCAGACACTACTGCAGAGTGGGCAGACCACATGCTGGAGATAAGGAAGTAGATCCTGTCTTGCCTCGTTAGCTGTTGGTGACATCCAGCTTCAGCTTCTTCAGTGTCTTTTGGAAGAAGAGGGGTGGCTTGCAGACGAGGTCTGTCCATTCACCCAGTGGCAGGGAGAGACGGTAGGCATGGAGGTGGAGGGGAAGGTGGCGAGCCTTGGTCTGCTCCAGCTTCAGCCTCCTCAAGGTGATTTCAGGAAGCTTCTACAGCAGGGACAGAAAATGGCCCTTCCACAACCTCACCTTTTCATCTGGGACTGAAAAACCCTGCCCCAGGGGAAGCTGAGGCACAAAGGGGCTGCCCAGTCATAGAATCATAGAAGCATCAGAGTTGGAAGGGACCTCAAAGATCATCTAGCTCCAACGTCCCTGCCTGGCAGGGACACCATCCACTAGATCAGGTTACCCAGGGCCCCACCAAGCCTTGTCTTAGAAGCTTCCAGGGATGAGGCTTCCACAACCTCTCTGGGCAACCTGTTCCACAGTCCTTGACTTTGGTCCAGGATCTGTCTTACCTGGGGTGCCAGCTTGCTCCAGTGTGAATATTTGTGATCACCCAGGATGGGGCAGCCCAAGCCATAGGCCAGATGAACCCGAAGCTGGTGCTTCACACCTAAGGAGGGACAGGAAAGAGGAGAAACTCGACAACTAGGTGCGCCAGGCTTTGGCTCCCACCTGCTACCCTCAGTGCTGGATAATCCCATGCCAGAAATCACCAGCACCCTGGCAGCAAACCATTACCCCAGGGTGGCTTGTTCCCAGAGCCTTGCCCCCAGAATGATTTCCATTGGGTCTAATCACAAGTTTCCACTTCCGGTGCTGCTCCAGAGCTGCATCAAAAGCAGACCCACCCAAAGCTAGGGACATCCAGCCAGGCCTCACCTGTGATGGGCTGGAGCTCAAGCAGAGAGCATGCGGAAGAGCTGGCCAGGCAGCGGTACCGTGTCACTGCGCTTTCGGCGTTGCGGTTCTTGCGGATTTTCACCACCTTCTGGTCCCCCGGAGACAGGCGATAGCTGGGAGCCAATGTCATCTGAATAGTGGAGAGAGGGTGAGCCCATAGGAAGCCAGAAGAGAGGTGCCAGGGAGAGGCCACGTGGCTCACCTTGTAGTGTGACTGGTGGCTTTGCACTTCCTTCTCAACAATGGGGATCTCCACAACACCCTCAGTGGGGTCTGGCTCCCCCAGGCTAATTGCCCTGGGGAAGGAAAGCAGAGGTCTGAGGGGTGTCGCTGCAGCAGGAAGGGAACCCTCCCCTCCTCCCTGCAACACAGCCCCATAAAAAGCTTGATGGAAGATAAGGAAAAACCCATCACTTCCACAAAGCCCTCACACCCTAGTGACTGTCATTTCAGCTCTTCTTCAAACCCTTCAAAGCCACTTCTCCACTCAAACCTTTCCTACCAGTAGATCTTCTCCACCTGACGGGTTTTAAAGAGAAGCCGGATCCTCTCCGCCACCTCCTTGCTTCGTGCCAACACCATCACACCTGTGGTCTCTTTGTCCAGCCGGTGGCAGAGGTGGAGGGGTTTGGTTTTCATGTTCTCCAGCATCTTGGCCAAAATTGGTAGTACATCAGCGATACAGTTCTTGATCCCAGGACCACCTGTACAACCCACAGGCAAAGCAATCAAGGGGGATGTTCACCACCCTGCATACCTTAAATTATCCCCAAAATGTTAGAGAAAGGCTGTGATGTAAAGGTGAAAAACTTCTCACATCCCTCCTAAGATAGAAAACAGCCCAGGGAGGATGGAGACAGGATCCTCCATCAGTGGAGCCATTTCCATTTCCCCCTCTCAGGCATCAGCATAGAAGTAGCACAGCCAGCTTTTCCTCACCATGCACGGGAAGGCCATAGGGTTTGTTGATCATCACAATCTCCTCGTTCTGGTACAGAATTTCCTGCTTGAGAATTTTGGCCAAGACATTAGGGTGAACGTGCTGGAGCTGCTTGCTCAGCATAGCAAGTTCCCGCACCCTTCTCTGCAGTGGGTCTTTGGGGACCTAAAGGGAGAACAAAATGCCATGAATCGAGAATTAACAGCTTTTGGCTCCTGTGTGACCTTCAGCAACTCGCTTGCTTTCCATCCCTCCCACTCCTCACTACACAGTGGGGTTTCTAAGGATTGTAACATGCATAGTCATAGAATTACAGAATAGCTTTGGTTGGAAAAGTTCTTTAGAAGATCATCCATTCCAACTGTGAACCAGCACTAACAGGCCACCACTAAACCATGGTCCTATGCTACACATCTACATGGCTTTTCAATCCCTGCAGGGACAGTGAATCCACCACTGCCCTGGGCAGTCTGTACCAGCGCTGCACAACCCTTTACGGAAAGAAATTGTTCCTAATGTCCAACCTAAACCTCCCCTGGCACGACTTGAGGCCATTTCCTATTGTCCTATTCCTTGTTACTTGGGAGAATTCACTTCACTCCAACCTTCTTTCGGAGAGTTAGAGAGAGCAAGAAGGTCTCCCCTAAGTATCCTTTCCTCCAGCCTAAATAACTCCAGTTCCCCCAGCTGCTCCTCACAACCCTTGTGCTCTAGACCCTTCACCAGCTTTATTACCCTTCTTGGACACACTCCAGCACCTCAGTGTCCTCCTTGGAGTAAGGGGCCAAAAACTGAACCCAGAATTCAGTGTGGCCTCACTACTGCCCAGTCCAGGAGGATAATCCCTGCACTAGTCCTGCTGGCCACACTAGTGAGGACCCAAGCCACGATGCTGTTGGCCTTTTTGACAACCTGGACACTCTGCTGGCTCACCTTCAGCTGACGACGACTAACGCTCCCAGGGCCTTTTCTATTGGGTAGCTTTCCAGTCACTCTACCCCAGGCCTGGAGCTCTCATGGGGTTGTTGCGACCCAAGAGCAAGACCTACCACTTGCCCTTGTTGAACCTCCCCACCCGCAGCTGGCCCGAGTGAGGCCGTTGTGGGATCGTGCGGCACGGTTCAGGCCAGGAAGGGCCGCAACGGACGCCGGGAGTTGTAGTATCTCCCCTTAGAGCCGTTCCAGGACGCGCCATCGCTCCCCGCTCACCTCTCGCCTTTCCTTCTCGCTCGCCCGCGCCCGCAGCCGCTTCGCCAACTCCTCGGCCCGCAGGGCCTCCGCCCTCCCGCTGCCGGCGTATGAGGCCCGGCCCAGGCTAGCAGTCACGCGCCACCATAGCCCACCACGACCGCTTACCACCGCCATCTTCCTGTCTCCTTCCCTTTCTCCCCCTTCCGGCCAATGGCTACCCAATCGGAAGGGGGCAAATAGCTGAGCGACGTCCGCACTGACTAATGGTGTCGGCGCGAATGGCTGTTTAAACGCATGTGACAGTTGGAGGCTCGTAACGGCCGCGACGGGAGGACGGGAGTGGTCGGGCCCCGGACGAACACCGAGAGGGACGCCATTGGCCTCGGCAAGTACCAGGGATGGGGAGAGAGGCAGGGACCTATGGGCCTCGGGGGGAGGCTGAGCGGGTAGGTGGGCCCTGACTGCTTTAGCCCAGTGCAGCCTCAGTAAGTCCCAGGGCCCCCACAGTGAGGTGAGCAGCTCTGAGGGGGCTGAGGCACCCCTGTACCCTCCCAGACACTGCTTATCCTCTCCCAGACCGCAGACACAGCAGCACTTCACTAGATCACATGAAATTTATAAAAATAGCACTGAAAGAAAAATCACTTTTTCGTTAAAAAAAAAAAGCTCTAGGCATCAAGCAGCATTCCTCCCATCAGGGTGACACACTGCCATCACTCCATGTCCATGCAGACCCTCTTCGGAGGCTGCTCTGGGGCACTGATGCTTTCCAAGCCATCACCACCGTGGCCCCTCTTGCTCTCAGGGGGGTGCTGGTCCGCATCCTCCCCCTGGTCCTCGTTCTCCCCCTGGTCCACGCCAAATTTTACAAGCAGGCGGCCCCTCCGCACAAAGTGCTGGATCCGGGCCTCCAGCCCCTCGCACTTGGGGCGGGCCAGCAAAGGTTTGTAGGTGCGGGCTTTGACACCTTGCACAAAGCTGCTGGCCTGCCTGTGGAGTGGGGGCTTCATGTCTCCCCAGAAGACAGTTGTGTTGTTCCCAGGGCCTGTGATAGAATTGAAAAAAAAAAAAAAATCAGTTGTAATCAGTTGTTTGAACAATGTAGTTAGTTGTCCCTTTTTTTTTTTTTTAATTTTACAAGCAGTTACCCCAATCCATCCCTAATTCCAAGATATGGAGGGATGGAAGTTATTTGGCAGCTCTCTTAATTACAAAAGCCAAAACAAGAAAAAAATGTGGAGAGCTGGGAATGAAGTCATAAAACTGGGGTTTTCTTCTGCTTTGAATCAAGTTTGCTCAGTTTTGGGCCCCTCACTATACAAAGGAGGTCCAAAGAAGAGCAGTGAAGATGATGAAGGGTCTGGAGCACAAGCGTTGGGAGGAGCAGCTGAGGAAACTGGGCTTGTTTAGCCTGGAGAAAAGGAGGCTCAGAGGAGACCTCACTCCCTACAACCCCCTGAAAGGAGTTTGGAGTGAGGTGGGGGTTAGCCAAGGACCAAGTGATAGGACAAGAGGGAACAGCCCCATCCCTGGAAACATTCCAGGTCAGGTTGGACCTTGGGGCTCTGAGCAACCTGATGTAGTTGAAGATGTCCCTGCTCACTGCAGGAGAGTTGGGCTGGATGACCTTGAAAGGTCCTTTCTAATCCAAGCCATTCTATGATTTATCTTAGACATCTTTTCCAACCTAAATGATTCTTTTGCCACAAAACTATCCCTTACTTTTTCCAGCAGTCACAGGAGCAGCGTCTAACCCTTGTAACATGTTCCGCAGCACTTGAGTTTTCACTGCGTGGTTGGCCCAGAGCTGCTGTAGGTGGGTGACATTGAACTCCTGCACTTCATGGTCATAAAGCCACTGCAGGTTCTCAAACTCGCAGTTGTACAGGACGAGGGGAAACTCAACTGCCATGCTAGGGAGAAGGAGAGGAGGCTGTCACAAAAAAGGCTCACACCAGCCTGTCCTTTCTGCCAAAACCAGCCCTGTCTTTCAGAGAACTCATTTTTCTGCTAAAAACTCTTAACAAAATACCAAGGATTAAAAGCCATCATATGTTTGTCTGAGAGCAAGAAAACCAAGATCCTTAAGGGTACCTCCGGGAGAGGCCACTGGCAGCTTGCTTCCATACTGTGAGAGACAGGCTGGCAGGGAGGCAGGTTTGAGAGGCATCCCAGGAGGTTTTCCCCCAGGTCTTTGTACCTGTACTGCGGTTTTCGGGGATTCTTCTCCACATCCAGCAGCTCATCAATTATCTCTGGACTCTCCATCCTCTGGCCGATAAGGAAGAGGATGGCCATCATGCAGCGCACTTGGTGATAGAGGAATGCCTGCCCTGTCACTTCGAACTGGCACAGGCGGAAGGGATCCTGCAGCCCAGTTTCTCCTTCTCCTCCTCTCTCCACCCACGTCACTGCAGCACTGAGGATCGTTCTCTGGAAGTTGACCACCCCATTGGCGACATCCATCTTACAGAGGTTCCGGAAATCGTGAGTCCCCACGTACCTCTGAGCTGCAGCATTCATGAGGGCCACATCCAGATCAGCACAGGGGAAGAAGTAGCGGTAGGTCCTCTGGAGGCAGCTGAACCGGGCACTGAAATCTGGCTCCACAGGGGCCCAGGCCAACACCCGGATGTCTGGTGGGAGCACCCTGTTCAGAATATGGGTGTAGCGCAGCTCCTCCTCATTGCCTTTGCCTTCTGAGCCACCCTCATGGCCATTTAGCTTCTTCCCCTTTGAGAGATTTGAGCGTAGATCGAGGGAAATCACCTGCAAAGCGAGGAAAGCCAGGATTAGATTGCAGATGGGCGTTTTTGGCATGTCAAGCCAAGTCTTCCTACACCGCTGTGAAATAAATTCAGGATCTCCTACAGATGAAGGTGTCTGAAATCAGGCCATCTTACCACTCCTTCCTGTGGGTGCTTCTGCCAAGGTTCCTGGCAGATGCTCCCAATTCCTTGAAAAACAACAAAAAAAACAAAACAGCAAAGTTGCAGACTGCCTCCATAGCCGGGTCTCAGAATGGCTTCAACTTTAGTCAGCTTTTAGGATACAATGTGCTTTTTTTAATTTTTTTTTTTCCTGGAGGTGATGAATACAGGAATAGCTTGGCTGGCTGAGAAACCTGGTGTGAGAATAACACAGTGCAGGTGCCTGTGCACTTTAAACAGTGCAAGAAAAGGTGTCCCAGGACCTTATCAGTGTGGCTCATCTTGTGAAGGACAGCAAGAATGCCCACCTGAGCTAAAACCACCCCAGTGAGGCAAAAGCTGAGCCAGCCCTGCTTCCTGAGCTGGGAGGGAAGGAGAGACTGGCCTGAGACTAAAGCTGATGTTGTTGTGCTTTCCCTTGATGGCTCCATGCCTGCTGAGCCACCTGGCTTGTTCCCTTCCCTCCAGCTCCCACTCCCACGCTCCCTTCCACTGGCTGTGCCTCCCCTCTGGCCCTTCTGCACAGGAATTCAGCTGCCTGACTCTGCAGGAAGCTAGCCAAGATTTGGATTTTTGGGTCTTTTTTTTGTGGAGTTGACCAGTTAAATCAGCTGAGAGGGTTTGGCCAAGGAAGAGGCATCTCCCCATGTTCAGAAGTGCTGAGCTTCTGGGGAAGCTGCAGAGTAAAACACATTTTATCCTCTCAAAAAAAGACCCCTGGAAAAAATACAAGGCCAATGTGGAAAAAATTGTCAGCAATATAAAATTTTGGGCTGATATGGGGGGAAAAAATGGCACTATTATGGAAAAATTAGCACTAATACGGAAAATGGTACTAATGGGAAAAATAAGGTGTTAATATGGGGAAAACTGGCACTGTTATGGAAAAAAGGGCACCAATGTGGTGAAAACCTTCTGCTAATATGGAATATTAGCACTAATATGGAAGAAAACTAGCACTAGTAAGCACTTAGAGGGTCTAAAATACTCACTCCACATGCAGGAAGCCATTGCCAGGCTCATTTTCAGATCAAAGCTGATGGCCTTTAAACCCTGAACCCAACCTGTGCTGTCTTGATGGGAGAGCGATCCCACCAGATCTCCACCCTGAGAGATCTCCTCTGGGAGAGCCCAAGCAGGATCCTGACCTGTCCAAAGGCACTGACTCCCTTGTCCGTCCGCCCACAGCGATGGTAGTTGGAGGTCTGTCTGTCATCCACCAGCCGTGTCTTCTTCAGGGCCTCGAAGAGTTTCTCCTCGATGGTGTTGCTGGTGTTTTCCTGGCTGGCAAAGCCCTGGTAGCCCCAGCCCAGGTAGGCAACCTTCAGTGCCACATGCCTGCGGCCATAGGCACCAAAATCGAACAGTCGCTGCTGCCGTTTCTTGCCTTTTCCAGGGGCTGAGAGAGCTTCTGTTCTCCCAGTGTCTTTCTTGTCCTCCTGGAGCTTCTCCTGCAGCTGCTTCACCTCCTCTTCCAGCTCCTGCACCCTCCTCAGGAGTTGCTCTGGATCAGGAGCTGTACTCCTGTCAGCCATGGAGCCTGAATTAGTTGATGGCAAATCCTCGGGGTCTGTGGAGAAAGAAGGAAATTGGGGATTTTGCATTTTTATGGTTTTTTATTGTACAGAGGCTTGTTCTGTAAAGTAATTGTTACCACAGTATAATTAATTTTTTAATCCCTTGGTGTTCGTAGCAGAGCCAAAAGTGCTTAGCTCAGACATGGTCACATTACTCAAGTCTCTTTTAATGCACTTTTTAAATACTCCTCTCCCCTGGCTCTGCTCCGTTAGCCCCAGCACGTTCCTGGTTGGCCTTTTGCTCTCTGCACTGAGCCTCTTCCATTTTCAGACGGTGTTCAGCTAGCAGCAACACTTCAGACAGCCTGCTGATGGCTGCCACTCAGCTCATCACACCATCTGCTTCCCATGTTGCCCAACAGCACCATTAGAACTCACATTTTTCCTATTTTTCCCTATCCCAGAGCTACATCATGAGTGGATACTGTGTCCGGATCCCTTTTCACTGCAGGTCTTAAGGTTTCCAGTAACCAGTAACTCTGACAGCCATCATCTAAACAAAGGTCTGAACAGGCTGTGCTGAGCCTTCTGCTCCTCTGTGGAAGAAAAAGAACCTCTTGAATGTCCCAGATTAAACCACTAGACACAGAGTTTCAAAAAGAACAGAGGAAAATCCCTATGACCTCTGCCCAGCACATACAAAGCAAATTCAGTCTGCTTTATCCATTGTCCTGTTAGTTCTTGATATATCATGTAATTAATATTAGCATCCTTAGAGGGTGTCTTGGGTTTTTATAGCCATGTTGTGTTTCCATTTGCTGTGGGTAATCATAGAATAACTTTACTTGGAAAAGACCTCTAAGATCATCAAGGTCAACCATTAACACAACACTGCTAGGTCATCACTAAGCCATGGCTCTCAGCACCACATCCACACGGCTTTTAAACTTCTCTAGGGATGGTGACTCCACCGCTGTCTTGGTCAGCCTGTGCCAATGCTTAATCACTTTTTCAGTGGAGAAATTATTCCTAATGTCCAACCTAAACGTCCCCTGGCACAACTTGAGGCCATTTCCTCTTGTCTACTTGCTCCTTGGAAGAAGAGACTGAACCTGACCTGCCCACGATCTTGGAGAGAATGAGGTCTCCCTTAAGCCTCCTTTTCTACAGACTAAACAACCCCAGTTCCCTTAACTGTTCCTCGCAACACTTATGCGCTAGACCCTTCCATCAGCTTCACTGCCCTTCTTTGGACACCCTCCAGCACCTCAGTGTCCTTCTTGGGAGTGAGGAACCCAGGATCTGAGGTGTGGCCTCACCAGTGTCCAGTCCAGGAGGACAATCCCAGCCCTAGTCCTGTGCCCACACTAGTGCTAATCAAAGCCAGGATGCTTTTGGCCTTCTTGGCCACCTGGGCACACTGGGCTTGCTGCTTGTTGATCAACACCCTTAGGTCCTTTTTGTCTCAGGCAGCTTTCCAGCCACTGTCCTCCAAGTTTGGAGCATTCTTGGGGTTTTGTGACCCAAGTGCAGGTCCCAGCACTTGGCCTGGTTGAACCTCATCCCATTGGCCTTGTGTTGGTGTTGTTGATCCAGCCAGGAGAGATCTCTCTCTGTTGCCTCATACCTTCTAGCAGATAAACACTTCTGCCCAAGTTGGTGTTGTCTGTAAAATTACTGAGGATGAAGAAGCCTTCTGCTGGTGACAGGAGGTTGAGGAGCACAGCAAGCACTACCAGGCCCCCTTATGACTTAAATCAACACCCCTGAACCCTGGAGGCTGAGAGTCAGAGCTCCCTGGATGTTTTTAGTAAGCCAAATGTGCTGCAAATTAACTGTGGTTTATTTTTTTTGCAGGTGGAAGTCATGGAGGACATGACAAGACTGGACAGGTATGGATGGGCCTCTCCAGAAGATGAGGAGCAGCCGTCAGATGCGCTGGCCCTGTACTCCCAGCAAGGAGACAGGGACGATCCCTATGCTGAAGCCTCACTCACTTTGGGGGTGCAGCCAGATCCTCCCACACTTCCCGAGGATCAGAGGGGAAGCAAGAGGTTGGTGCTGAAAAGGAAAGTGCTGAGGCACAGACCCGATGGGGGAGTGGAGATCTCCGATGAATCAGCAACCAGCGAGCTGGAGAGCGAGGCTGAGTCAAGCCTGAGGCAGAAAATGCTTCAGCTCAGGTCTGATGACATCTCCAGTAACAATATCTCCGATGACATCTCCAATGACAACATCTCTGATGACATCTCCAGTGACATCTCTGAGGGGGAGATCGAGACAAGCAGCAGCTCCCATGATGAATGCCCTGGGGATATTCCCCCATTTGTCCTCAGGGATTTCAGGAGCTATCCCACTTGTCAGTGCACCACACCATCAGGACAACCCAAATCCTTCATTCCTCCACGGTTGGAGCCACTGGGACGTAACCGAGGCAAAACTGACCGACTGGCCAAATACTTGGAATATAAACGAGAATGGGAGAAATTCCATATCCCAGGAGAGGATCAGCGGCAAGCACTGCGCTGGTGCATCCGAGAGCAGCTGCTCTGCCAGCCTGAGCTCCCCAGCAAGCCACAGGCCATCTACATCCCCAACACCTACACTGTCCCCACCGAGAAAAAAAGAGCTGCCCTGCGGTGGGAAGTGCGCTGGGACCTGGCCAACGGCCTCCTCCCCCGAAAAACCACCTCCTGACTCCCCAAGGGAAAATCAACCAGCTTTTAACTGCTTTAAGGGCTTTTTTCATCCCCAAAATCCTCCATCGTTTGGAAAATCCGCTACTCAGGAGGTCGTCTTTGTGGCATCTCAGCAATATTGTTTGTTAATAAAAGTGTGTGAAAAGGTTTCGTTTGGTTCTGTGTGTTAATTAATGCCTCCTAAAGCCCTTCCTTATCCCTGCACCACCCAACTCTTGGTTCCTCTTTCTTCCTCTTACCTCACTTATAAAATAAATGAGTTTTAGGATGATGTGAAAATAATAATTTGGGTTTTTTTCCAGGAAAATAGCTTGTAGGGGCAGTGGGGTGAGGGGATGTGGGCCCTTCGGCTGTGCAGCTCTGCAGAAAAGGTCCTCAGAAGCTGGGCAGGACAGCTGGCAAAGGGCATGGGGAGGAGGGGAACCCCCAGATCTCCTCTGGAAGAGGAATGGAGGAGCTGGGGGGGGCATGTTTCCCCCCAGCCTCAGGGGTGATCCTTGGTTAAGTTCAGGGACCCTGCTGTAACCACACAGTGGAGCTCTCCCCAAAGCCTATGGAGTCCCTGGTCCTCTGTCATGCTGGGGACAACGCCCACATATAGGGTCTGTGTCCACAGCACCCTGCAGACCCACCACCCCCACTATGTGCGGGTGCCTGTTCCTCAATACCTCAGGGACAGCCCCAAATCCTATGGGGTGTCTGCTTCTCCATCACCTCGGGGACAACCTCCCCAAAGAGAGTCCCTGTCCCCAGCACCTTGCAGATACTCCATCACCCTATGGGGGGATCTTTGCCTCTGAAACCTGATGAAGGCTTTTTTCCCCCCCATCCCAGCACCCCAGGAGCCCCACAAAACCTGTAGGGACCAGTGCTGGCACCTTCCAAGGTCCCTGTAAGCAGCAGGGTTCCCAACCTTGCCATGGGGTCCCCCTGTCTACAGGGACACCCTTGGGGAGGGGGTGTCTCTGTACCACCCAGAACCCCAAGAAAACCCCCAAAATCCCATAGGGGACAGCACTGGCACCCGATAGGGTTCCAGGTGCTCCAGGATCCCAGTGACATCCCCAAAACCCTATGGAGACAAGTACTGTCACTCTACAGGGTCCCTAGCCCCAACAGAGGACCCTCTCTACCCTATGGGGTTCCCTGTTTCCAAGGTGCCCCCTCCCAACATCCCAGGGATCCCTCAAAACCGTATGAGGTCCCTGCTCTTCTATCACCCTGGAGGCAACCCTTCACCCCAGTCAGAGACACTGTCCCCAGCACCCTATGAGGGGGTCCATGCCACCCCATGGGTGACAGCACCAGCACTCTACGAGGTCCTAGCTCCTCCAGCACCCTAGGAACCCCCCAAAACCCTATGGGGGCCAGTGATGGCACCGTATAGGTTCCCTGTCCCCAAGAGAGGACCCATCCAGCCCCATGGTTCCCTGTCCCCAAAGATCCTCCACACACCCCCTAGCGGGTGATCGCTGTTCCCCAGTACCCCAGGGACACTCCCAAAACCCCACGGAGGACAGTACCGGCACCCTACGGGGCCCCACCTACTCCAGGACCCTAGGGACAACCCCCCCCCCCCCCCCCCCCCCCCCCCCCCCCCCCCCCCNAGACCAGCCCTACCTGCCTATGCCGCTGCCCCGGAAGCGCTCGCCACGCCCGGCGCCCCCTGCGGGAGCCGCGCTCCTTCCTCCCGCCCGGCAGTCAGCACCGCCTCTCCCGCCCGTTCCTGAGGCAGGCGCCATGGTGTGGTCTGGCGGCAGCTGGGGTCCGAGTGGGCGGGTACCGGGCCGGATCTCTCTCACGGCCTTCCCGGGCCCTGTCCCCCTTTCCCGAGTTGTCCTCCCCAGGAACTGCTGCCTCTCCACCGGCTAAGCCCCGCGCCGCGCCGCCAAGACCCCTCCGTATGCGCTGGGGTAAGGGTGGGGAAGCCTCAGGCCTCGCCTCAGGGCATGGGCCTCACACCCACCGTTTGTCCTCTCGCAGCTGGCGCCGGCGAGCAGGAGCAGGACAGGTGTGTACCCGGGGCCTTCCCGTGAATCAGGAGGGAAAACTGAGGCAGGGAGGAAGCAGTTTGGTGTCTGTGGCAGGGCCGCGCTCATTACTCACTAATTACCTACAGGCGGTGGGGTCCCTGAGACAAGGGATGGCTGGAGAGCCCTGTGTTGGCAGGAAGGGGCGAAAAGTCATCTGGGGATGATATGGTCCTTGGGAGACCTCATCACTATCTACAGCTACCTGAAAGGAGGTTGGAGCCAGATGGGCCAGCCTATTCTCCCAGGTTACAGGTGACAGGACAAGAGGAAACAGCCTCAAGTTACAGAAGAGGAGGTTTAGGTTGGACATTAGGAATAATTTCTTCCCTGAAAGTGTTGTCAAGCCCTGGCCCAGGCTGCCCAGGGCAGTGGTGGAGTCAATATCCCTGGAGGGGTTTAAAAGTCATGAAGATGTGTTGCTGAGTGTCATGTTTTAGTGGTGACAGGGCAGTGCTGGTTAATGGTTGGGTCAATGACCTGAAAGCTCTCTTCCAACCAAAATGATTCTGTGATTCTATGATATTTTTTGATGCATTTCCACCTTTTTCAGTGGACTTGGTTGAAACGTCTCTGCTTAACAAGCTGATCCATACGTCCCTGGTGGAGTCCTGCAGTGGGGCCCTGGCTCCCCACTCTTTTCCATCAAAACCTTTGAAGAGTTGCCCCTGTAAGTTGATGGTGGCACCTCGGCCTGGCAAAGTGTGAGAGCCATTGGTGTTCTTCAAGTGGGCCCTTTCCAGTGCTTTTTGTTACAGGATGAAGGGGCTTTTGGAGAGGATTTACCTCCTGGGCTTCAACAGACCATCCAGAAACCAGGGAAGGGTCTGCTGATCATACTGGTGTATCCATGAGTAGGAATCACAGAATCACAGAATGTTAGGAGTTGGAAGGGACCTTGAAAAATCATCCAGTCCAACCCCCCTGCCAGAGCAGGATTCCCTAGACCAGGTCACACAGAAGCATGTCCAGACAGGTTTTGAATATCTCCATAGAAGGAGACTCCACAACCTCTCTGGGCAGTCTGTTCCAGTGCTCCGTCGCCCTCACTGGGAAATTTTTTTCTTGTATTCACATGGAACCTCCTATGCTTCAGCTTACAGCCATTGCCTCTTGTCCTGTCACTGGGCTTCACTGAGAAGAGCCTGACCCCATCCGCCTGACATACACCCTTCACATATTTAAAAGCATAGTGAGGTTACCCCTCAGTCTCCTCTTCTGCAAGCTAAAGAGACCCAGCTCCCTCAGCCTTTCCTCATAAGGAAGATGTTCCAGCCCCTTCATCATCTTTGTGGCTCTGTGCTGGACTCTTTAAAGCAGTTCCCTGTCCTTCTTCAACTGAGGGGCCCAGAACTGGACACAATATTCCAGATGCGGCCTCACCAGGGTGGAGGAAAGGGGGAGAAGAACCTCTCTCAACCTACTAGCCACACCCCTTCTAATACACCCCAGAATCCCATTGGCCCTCCTGGCCACAAGAGCACACTGCTGGCTTATGCTCATCCTTCCATCTACCAGGACCCTCAGCAAACTTGCTGACAGTGCACTCTGTTCCCTCATCCAGGCCATTAATGAATAGATTGAAAAGTACTGGTTCCAGTACTGAACCCTGAGGGACTCCACTAGACACAGTCCTCCAACTACATACCATCCCATTGACCATGACTGACTTCTGTCCTTTCACAATCCACCTCACTACCCAGTCAGCCAGACTACACTTCCTCAGTTTAGCTGCAAGGATGCTGTGGGAAGCAGTGTGAAACGCTTTACTGAAATCAAGATAAACCACATCCACTGCTCTACCATCATCTGTCCACCTGGCTATGTCCTCATAAAAGGCTATCAGGTTGGTCATACGACTTCCCTTTGGTAAACCCATGCTGACTTCTCCTAATGACCCCCTTTATCCTTGATATGCCTAGAGACAGAGTGGAGGATAAAGTGTTCCATCACCTTTCCAGGGATGGAGGTGAGGCTGACTGGTCTAGAGTTACCCGGCTCCTCCTCCTTGCCCTTTTTGAAGACTGGAGTGACATGTGCCTTCCTCCAATCCCCAGGCACCTCTCCTTTTCCCCAGGACTTACTAAAGATGATGAAGAGTGGCTTGGCAATGACTTCTGCCAGCTCCCTCAGTACAAGTGGGTGCATCCCATCAGGTCCCATGGATTTATGGATGTCCAGATGGCTTAGCTGCTCCCTAACCCAGTCCTCCTCAACTAAGGAAAACTCTTCCATTATCCTGACATCGTCTGGGGACTCAGTTGTCTGAGGCTCCTGAGGGCAGTCTCTAACAGTATAGACAGAGACAAAGAAGGCATTCAGTAACTCCACCTTCTTTTGTATCATCTGTCAGCAAGGCACCTACCTCATTCAGCAGTGGGCCTGCATTGCCTCTAGTGTTAGTTATTCGGACAGCGTATTTGAAGAAGCCCTTCCTATTGTCCTTGACCTCCCTTGCAAGGTTTAATTCCAGACAGGCCTTAGCTTTCCTAGTTGCCTCCCTACAACCTCTGACAACAGTCTTGTTCTCTTCCCATGTGGCCAGCCCCTCCTTCCATGATCTGTAGACTGTAGACTCTCTTCTTCCACTTGAGTTTGCCCAGCAGTTCCCTACTTAACCATGCAGGTCTCCTGGCTCCCTTCCTCGATTTTCTGCATGTTGGGATGCTCTGATCTTGAGCTTGGAAGAAGTGGTCCTTGAATGTTAACCAACTCCCTCAGGCCCCTTTATCTTCTAGTACCCCATCCCATGACATTTCCCCTAGCAATTTCTTGAAAAGATCAAAGTTGGCCCTACTGAAGTCTAGGGTTGTGATCCTACTAGGTATCCTGTTCCTACCACACAAGATCCTGAACCCTACCATCTCATGATCGCTGCAGTCAAGGCTGCCTTCAACCTCTACCTTTTCAACCAGACCTTCCTTGTTAGTATCAGGTCCAGCAGCACTCCCCTTCCTAGTCAGCTCATCCACCATTTGCATCAAGAAGTTATCATCAATGCACTGGAGGAACCTCCTGCACTGGGAATGGCTGGCTGAGTAGGCCAGCCAGCAAATATCTGGGTAGTTAAAATTTCCCATAAGAACCAGGGCCTGTGATTGCGAGGCCACTGTCAGCTGCCTGGAGAAAGCCTCATCAACTTCCTAATCCTGATCAGGTGGCCTGTAATAAACACCCACAACAATATCACCCATGCTAGCCTGCCCCTTAATTTGCACCTATAAACTCTCAACTCGCCCCTCATTCACCCCTGGACAGAACTCAATACATTCTAGTTGCTCTTTCATGTAAAGAGCAACTCCCCCACCACGCCTTGTAGACCTGTCTTTTCTAAAAAGGACATAGCCATCCATGACTACATTCCAGTCATGAGAGCTGTCCCACCATGTCTCTGTAATTGCCACCAGATCATAACCCCTTGGATTTCTAACTCCTCCTGTTTATTACCCATGCTGTGTGCATTAGTGTACAGGCATTTCAGGAAGTGAGCTGAGCATGGCAATTCTACCCTAGGGGGGTGGGAGGCCTCATCTGTATTAGTACTAGCACTAGAACACTGGTCCAGTGGTGCAGACCTGGCAACAACCCCATCCCCCTTCAAATCTAGTTTAAAGCTCTATGGATGAGCCCTGCTAGTTCTCTTCCTAGAATCCTTTTTCTCCTGGAAGATAAGCCTTTCCCACCTCCTCTCATCTGGCCTGGTATCTTGTAATACCAGCCATTATCAAAGAACCCAAAGCCCTGCCTGTAGCACCAGTCTGGGAGCCAGATATTTATGGACTGAATTCTTCTACTCCATGCCATATCATGGTCAAGTACTGGAAGTAGGGAGACCATGGGCATGAACCCTGGCTCCCTCACTGCATCCCCAGCCCAAGCTTTGTGCTTCACTGGGGAGCTTTTGTCTTGCAGGCCCCAAAATCTGATTGCCTACAACCAGTCAGGGATAGGCAAAACAGCAGGTTTTGCCTTGGCAATGCTGAGCAGAGTTAATGCTTCTGAGGAATACCTGCAGGTGACACAGGAAAGGGAAAGCTGATGCAGGTGGGGGTTGCCTGAGCCCTCAAGATGCTACCTGCAGGCAGAGCTCTGGGTTTTGTCCCTGTCTTGGTATGATTTTATCTGCTGGACAGGGATGGTAAACCCCTGGGTACCATTGCAACAGCATCTGAGAACAGCAGAAAACTGCAGTGATTTGGCCAAGCACTAACTACTCACCACTCCACAGCAGCCTGACTAGAAATGCTCCATGGCTAGAAGCAGCCATCAATGGAAGCAGGGTGGGCAGAAAAGTAAACGACTCAGTGCTTGCAGTACTTCCAGAGGGCATGGCAATAGATTGGTGGAATTTGCAGGAAAATCATGACGACTTAAATGATCAGCACAGTGACTTTTCTGTTTCTCAAGTCTGGGAAATGGAGGACACTTCCACTTTTCAGCATGTTGTCAACATTACTGTGGAGAGTCCCAGCCCTTCTGCTTTTCTTGATGACCACATCTGGAGGAGCAATGGGAACGTTAGGGAATGGGAATGCACAGTCTGCCCTGTGCACCTCTGGTAAGCTCACAGCATATTTCCTATGGCCATGAATTTCTCTGATTTCTCCCAGTGCTGGTGCCTGCAGGTATGCTCCCAGGCTTTGAGGCAGGTTGTCCCACCCAAGAAAACTCAGAAGCCAGAGAAAGAGCAAGGGGCAGAGCGCAGCTGCTTGACCAGTCACTCCTTTGAAGGACAGAGACAAAACCCCTCCCTGCAGCAGTTAGAGCCACCCTCAGCTCTCTCCCACCCCAAAGGGATGCGGTCGAAGCCTTTCAGGAGACACCTGAGCCTTGCTCTCCCCCCTCTGCCTTTTCTTCAGCATGGGCACCACTTGCAGCCACTCCCAGGTTTCAGGACGTGTATCCCACTGCGGAACCTCAGCAAGACTGCTCAGTACCTGAGCCCACTCCACGCAATTCATGCTCATGGCCATGGGGATCTTCCACAGGCTCTGACAGCACTACCAAAAAGCAGAGATGACAGGTAAAGCCTCAGCATAGTTCAGGCACAGGGGATATATTAGGACAGATGGGAATTGGAAGTACACAGAAACCCTTTTCCCAGTTGTCGTGGGATGGGGGCTAAGCCGATCCCCTGACCCACGGCAGTCATTCCTTATTACCCCCTTTTCCCCCCAACCGGAAGAGACAGGGAACAATAAGGGCAGAGAGGCTTCTGGATTGGAGAGTAAAACTAAAACTACTTTAATAATAATAGCAATGTTAAATGAAACACGTATAAATATATACAGGACCCAAAAACCGAACCCAACTCCCTCTTTTTATGATAACTACGTCACCACCGAAGCTGCAAACCTCCCGTGCTGGAGCTCCTGGTAGCAGCTCTCAGCTCTCAGTCCCGGTAGCAACTCTTAGCCCAGCTCAAGCAGGCAGCCATGCTTTTTAGCTCCCTTCCCCCAGAGTCCAAACAGCTCCACCATGTTCCAGCAGGTAGCTCCCAGTAGCAGACTAAGTCCCAGCACAGACTAAGTCCCAGGGTTCCAAAAACCTCCGATTTCCGTTTCCCCCTGGGGGCAGGGTCCCTCCCGAAATGCCTGAGCTTGGGATTCAGGAATTTCAGGTTTTAAAGGGAATCTAGCAGATCGCTTTAGCAAGGTGGCAGGGAGGGGTGGGGGGGAGGTCGCGGGAACTGATACTGAATATGATGTATATGGGGTGGAATACTTTTTAGAAGATAAAGTCACTGAACAGAATTAATTCTGTTCTAACCCAAACCAGGACATTCTAACCCAAACCAGGACACCAGTTAATTTTCATGCAAACATTAAATGCTTTCATACTAGCAGAGATTTATTGCTGACAGAACTGTGAGTCATCTGCCTTGTCGTCTTGGAGTCTATATCTTCTCTCGTGACAAGATACCTGATTAGATAAATACTTCCAAGAATCCACCCTCAGCTGTAGCCCTTGGCTATGGCTTTTCCTCACAGGCTACATGTGCAATAGGAAACTAAATAGAGTCAGGGCAGAGGTCTGAACAGTTCCCTTCAAAAACAGCATCTAGACATGGTTCAAGAGCACCCCAGGGCAGGGACCAGCAGAAAGCCTGGATGCAGCTGCAGTTGACCAAGAAGCAGTGGGGATTGATGTCCATCTGGGTGGCTGGGAGGCGGGTGTTGGCCTCTTCTCCCTTGTGACTAGTGACAGGACTAGAGGGAATGGGCTCAAGTTGTGCCAGGGCAGGTTTAGGTTATATATTAGGAAGAATTTCTTTACTGAAAGAGTGGTGAGGTATGGAATAGGCTTCCCAAGGAGGTGGTGGAATCACCATCCCTGGAGGTTTTTAAGAAGAGGATAGATGTGGTTCTTCAGGGGATGATTTAGGGACAAGAGTAGTGTAGGACTATCGGTTGGACTAGATGATCTTGAGGGTCCTTTCCAACCATAATGATTCTCTGATTCTGTGACTTGGTCCCCCAGGACAAAAACTAGTCTCTGGCCCATTTCTTAAGGTAGATTAAGCCAGTGTGTTTGCAAATCCACCCTTGTAGATTATTCCAATTTGGATATTAGGAAGAATTTCTTCACCGAGAAGATTATCAGGCATTGGCACAGGCTTCTCAGGGAAGTGGTGGAAGTCACCATCTCTGGAAGAGTTCAGAAAACATGAAGATATTGCACTTGGGGCCATGGCTAAGTGGTGAGCATTGGAGTGCTGGGTGGATGGTTGGACTCGATGATCTCAGAGGTCTTTCCCAGCCATAATGATTCTATGGTTCTATGAAGGGAGGTTCCCTCTAAGCCCCTGCTCAACGTGGGAGCTAGGGCATCACTCTGGACTTCAGTCACAGGAGGAGCCCCCTCAGTACTACTCTCATGCCTTGGGCCTCTACAGACTCATGGCAAGTTCTGGGATGCAGCTACTGCAGGAAGGATATTGGGTTAAAAGCCACATTTCCCATTATCTGCGGAATGTGCTCCACATGCCTGGACCATCTGCAGATGGGATATTGAGCACAACCCACAGAGCTGCCAAACCAGCACCTCCACCCGACTACCAGCACCAGGAAAGAGTGACCTGCCTTGCTTGGGACCTAGCTTCTGCCTGGAACTGGCCCAGTGGGCAAGTGGTGCTGTGGGTGAGCCAAACACAAGCTCAGCACTTCAGGCCCTCAAATCTGCCTGCCAACATCTGAGCAGTTTCAGTAGAACTACGGCAGCAGCTGCAGCGGCACCAGGCTTGAACCACAAGTGGTAGCAGAGGCTCTGCCCCATCTCTATGGCCGCAAGGTGTGGAATTCAGCATCACAGAATGTTAGGGTTTGGAAAGGACGTCTGGAGATCATCTAGTCCAACCCCCCTGTCAGAGCAGCTTCACCTAGAGCAGGTTGCACAGGATGGCATCCAGGCAGGTTTCGAATCTCTCCAGAGACAGAGACTC
This sequence comes from Galbula dea, assembly GCA_013399015.1. NCBI lineage: Eukaryota > Metazoa > Chordata > Aves > Piciformes > Galbulidae > Galbula > Galbula dea. The sequence goes on from VWZX01008139.1 coordinate 297,881, forward strand.
CACCACCTCCCTGGACAGCCTGTTCCAGTGCTCCACCACCCTCAAAGTAAAGCAGTTCCTCCTTATGTTTAGATGGAACTTCCTATGTTCCAGTTTCTACCTCTTGTCCTGTCCCTGGGCACCACTGACAAAAGCCTGACCCCATCCTCCTGACCCCCACCCATTAAGCATTGACAAGCATTGGTATGATCCCTCCCTCAGTCTTTTCTTCTCTAGGCTAAACAGACTCAGCTCTCTCAGCCTTTTCCCCATAAGAGAGATCTCTAGTCCCCTAATCATTTTTGTAGCCCTTTTCTGAACCCTCTCCAGAACTTCCCTGTCCTTCTTGAACAGGGGCAACCAGAACTGGACACAATATGGCCTCACTAGACAACCTTCTTGTGTGTCAGCCACTCATATCACTTTTGTGTCATCGCTGCTGCCAGGCTCTGATCAACCCCTTCCCACTGTCCAGGCTACAGCCTGTCCAGACATGGACCCACGACCTCTGGCTGCCAAGTGACAAAGCTAAGGCAGAGCGAAATCACACAGAATCACAGAATATTAGGAGTTGGAAGGGACCTCAAAAGATCATGTAGTCCAACCCCTCTGCCAGAGAAGGATTCCCTAGACCAGGTCACACAGAAGCGCTTCCAGACGGGTTTTGAATATCTCCATAGAAAGAGACTCCACAACCTCTCTGGGCAGTCTGTTCCAGTGCTCTGGCACCTGAACTGGGAAAAAATTTCTACATGTATTAACACAGAATCTCCTATGCTTCAGCTTACAGCCATTGCCTCTTGTCCTGTCACTGGGCTTCACTGAGAAGAGCCTGACCCCATCCTCCTGACACACACCCTTCACATACTTAAAAGCATAGATGAGGTCACCTCTTAGCCTCCTCTTCTGCAAGCTAAAGAGACCCAGCTCCCTCAGCCTTTCC
>VWZX01008139.1:298932-365993 GCA_013399015.1 Galbula dea
ATCAGCAAACTTGCTGAGAGCACACTCTGTTCCCTTGTCCAGGTCGTTAATGAATAGATTGAGAAGTACTGGTCCCAGTACTGACTCCTGAGGGACTCCGCTAGGTACAGGACTCCAACTAGACTCCATCCCATTGACCACAACTCTCTGACTTCTGTCCTTCAACCATGTTGCCCCCCCAGTTCTTCCAGCATTTTCAGCAGCACTTGCATTTCACATGAAAAAAGATTAACATGGAAATGCTTCGTCCTCCCACTGACTTACCTGTGAGAGTGCTCTCCAGCTTGAGACCAGGGATTGGCCAAGTTAGGAAACCCTCAACCATCAGAGGAGCTGAAGAATAACTGCACATGAATAAGGTCTTGCCACATTGAGAACTTACTTGAAGGATGCCCCAAGGGCTCCAAAGCAATACCCAACTGAGAAGCTGGATAATCATAGCTGCCACCCTCACCTAAAGGCAAGCACAGATGAGAAACTCAACTTCATTGCATGCTGGGATCCATCTCTGCCTCAGTGAACTGCAGGCACTGGAAGGGGATCATGTAACCAATGGGAGCCAGACATAGGTAGACATTGGCAAAGCTGCAGAGGGGCCTGGGGACCTCTTGGCTGGCTCCTGGCAGCTCACCACACACTCTGCCAGGGCATGTACAAGACCACTCAAGGAGTGGATGGACCAGTGTAGGGTCCCCCAGGGCTTTCTTGCTGAGAGAGTTCTCAGGCACACAGAGGAAACCCTTGCTAAAGCCCTGGAAGGAAAACCATCCAACCATGCTTCTCACAAAGAATAGCACAAAATCATTGAGGTTGGAAGAGACCTCTAAGATCAACAAGTCCAACCATCTTGGGGAGAAGAGCCCACTAACCGTGAAGGGCTGCACCAGTGTTGCCTGCTTACCTGCTTCCTGCACTTGCCAGGGAAAAGCCTGGACACGCCTGATATGCAGGAGCACAGGGAGAAGGAGTAGGAAGAGGTGGCACACAAGGGCCATGGCCCCCTATCCTTGCTCCAGACAGCTGCTGCTGCAGTAGTGTCCAGGGGCTGTGCCATTAGTATTTACAACTGCCATAACTGCCACGGCACCGTGGGGCTCTGTGACCTTACAGCCCTGCCATGACCTCACATCCTGTCCAAGGATATGTGAAGGTGGCTCTCAGGGCATTCATGGAGAACGGCTGGAGCAGAGCCAGGGGATCTACCCTCCTGTGTAGGGGAGTGTATCTTGTCAGGCAGCTCAGTCTGAGGGCTGGACACAGTCCTACTACAGCTCTGCCCTGTTTTCTGGGCATGGTCACAGTGACAGTGAGGGGCTCAGAGTCCCACAGGATGAAGGGCACCATGGCCCAGGGACTACGACCTCCTCGGGTGCTGTCACCAACAGCTCATGAGGCTGAAGAATGAATGATTTCAGTCTCCAGACAAGCACAGGATCCTCTCCAGTAGGCAGCTCCAGGCTGGAGCCCAGTTTGGCACCTTGGAGGGGGAATCCAGGGCTTACAAGGCACCTTCCTCTGATAGGAAAGATGAAGGCTTTACTTTCACACTTCTTCATCTGCATTTAAGGGAGTACTTTCTGTTAGGGTCCTCAAAGAGCACAGTTAGTCAATAAAACACAAAAAATATTCTCTTCAATTATTTGACATGCAGGAGGAAACCTCAAGAGAGCACAGGGTGGGTACATGTTGCCTGACCAACCCAGTGGCCTTCTAGGATAGAGTGACTACAGCAGTGGACAACGAAGAGCTACAGGTGTTGTCTATCTGGACTTCTGTAAGTGTTCAACTCAGTCCCCTACAACATCCTTCTCTCTAAACTGGAGAAATAGAGACCTGATGGGTGGACTGTTCATAGGAATTTGTTGGATGATCACATCTAGAGGGTTGTGTCCACTAGGCTTGATGTCCAGACGCAGACTGGTGAAAAGTGGTTTGCCTAAGGGGTCCATAGTTCAACCAGTGCTGTTTAATATCTCCATCAATAACATGGAGAGTGGGATCAAATGCACTCTAAGCAAGTTTGGAGATGACACCAAACTGTGTGGTGTGGTTGACATGCCTGAAGGACTGGATCCATGCAGACAGATGAAGGGGCTGGAGAACTGGATGAACCTCATGAGGTTGAGCAAGGCGAAGTGCAAGGTCTTGCATTTGGGTCAGGCCAACCACTAGTATGACACTAGGGGATCAGGCTGGGGATGAAGGGATGGAGAAAAGCCCTAAAGAGAAGGACTTGGGGGTACTGGTGGGTGAAAAGCTGGACACAAGCTGGCAAAGTGCACTTGCAGCCCAGAAGCCAACCATGTCCTCCTGGGCTGCATCCACAGCATCATGGCCACCAGGCCGAGGGAGGGGATACTGTCTCTGCTCTGGTCAGACCTCACCTGCAGTGCTGTGGGCAGCTCTGGAGTCCTCAACACAGGAGAGACATGGATCTGCCCTAGCGTGTCCAGAGGAGGCTACAGAAGTGATCCAAGGGCTGGAAGCCCTCTGCTGTGAGGACAGGCTGAGAGAGTTGGGGTGATTCAGCCTGAAGAAGAGCCTCCAGGGAGACCTTACTGTGGCTTTTCAGTACTTAAAGGGGACTATAAGAAAGATGGGGACATACTTTTTAATAGGGCCTGTTGCGACAGGACAAGGGGCGATGGTTTGAAACTACAAGAGGAAGATTCAGACTAGATAGAAGGAAGACATTTTTGACAATGAGGGTGATGAGACCAGAGGTGTAGTTGCCCCATCACCGGAAACATTATAGGTCTGATTGGACCTTGGGGCTCTGAGCAACCTGGTCTAGTTATAAGTGTCCCTGCTCACTGCAGGGCAGTTTGGACTAGATGACCTTTAGAGGTCCCTTCCAGCCCAAACCACTCTGTGATTCTATGATCTCTCCCCTGAAGCAAGTGGGATGAGTCCCAGGGAGAAAAGCAGTTCCACAAGGTCCATTTGCAGATGGGAATCAAGCCAGAGAGGGATCACCTGCCCCAAAACCACCTCCTGGAGAGGCAGATTATCACAGGTACTCATGGAAATGCTGCTCTGTCATCTCGATGAGCCTAGTCAGGCTGCTGTGGAGTGGTGAGTAGTTAGTGCTTGGCCAAATCACTGCCGAGTTTTCTGCTGCTCTCAGATGCTTTCATTGGCCTCTGAACTCCTGGGTTGTTTTCTTGGGAGCCCACTCTGACTGAAGCCAGTGTCAGCACAAACTGACCCTGCTTGGACCAAGAGCATGGGCTGTGAGCTTCACCAGCTCTGGGCCATGCTGGGGAGGACAGTGCCTCTGTCCCTTCTGCAGCTGAGGGCCTCAGCAGGCTCCTCTCTTCACAGGTGCCTCTGCAGCTTCAGAAGAGCAGCTGGAAGCTGTTGTCTGCCACTCACACCCAGACAGCCGGACCAGCCACCCCAGCACCCCTGAGAGCCTGACCCAATGCCAGCAGCCACCGCTCCTGCCTACAACACTGGCGCGCCTGCCGTGCCCACTGTCCTCTAGCCCATCCCCGACCACCAAGCTGCCATAGTATGAGTCCATCAGCCTCCAGCTCCAGCCTGAACCATAACTCTCCAGCCCCTCTAACTTGTCCTCACCCACTATGCTGCTGTAGAACCAGACCGATGGTTTCCAGCCCCAACCAGAATAGCCCCTCACCCCCAAGCTGTCTGGCCCAGCCCTCCAGTCCCCTAGCCCAGCCTGCTGTCCACCCTGAAGAAAAAAGGCTGTTTCCATGTTGTAAATAAATGTAAATCTGTTGCCTGTGACCTGTTTTAGGGATGAACTTGTCTGTACTGGGTTAATGAGGAGACTTGATGATCTTAAAGGTCCTCTCTAACCTAAACTATTTTATAGTTCTCTAGTCTTTTATGGACCTCAGAGGGTTGTCATCAATGGTGTAGAGTCCAGTTGGAAATCTGTAATGAGTGGTGTTCCCCACGGGTCAGTACTAGGTCCAGTCCTGCTCAATATATTCATCAATGACCTGGATGAAGGAATTGAGTGTATAATCGGCAAATTTGCTGATGACACAAAAGTGTGAGGAGTGGCTGACACACCAGAAGGTTGTGCATGACATCCAGCGTGACTTGGACAGGCTGGGAGTTGGGCTGAAAAAACCTTGCGAAATTCAACAAGGACAAGTATAGGGTAATGCACCTGGGGAGCAATAACCCCATGGACCAGGACAGGTTAGAAACATAGGAACATAGAAAACACAGGAAGTTCCATCTAAACATAAGGAGGAACTGCTTAACTTTGAGGGTGGTGGAGCACTGGAACAGGCTGTCTAGGGAGGTGGTGTAGTCTCCGTCTCTGGAGAGATTCAAAACCTGCCTGGATGCCATCCTGTGCAACCTGCTCTAGGTGAAGCTGCTCTGACAGGGGGGTTGGACTAGATGATCTCCAGAGGTCAATTCTAATCCTTAACATTCTGAGATTCTGTGATTCTGTAATTCCATGTTATCATCATCATCATCATTAGAATGGGCTGCTTAATAAAATACATTAGCAACTCAAGAGTGTGGAGTTATTTCCTCAGGCTGTAACATGTGTTTCTGTCAAGAGTTCTTCAACAGGCTTTGTCACCCCTTGAAAGTGTAGAAGGGTGATCATGTGTTCAGTAGTTCAGTGCAACACTACAGCAAGCAGGCACAACTCTGGACTCACCCACAGCAAGATGAAAGCGTTAATGGTTAGGCTTAAACTGTCTCATGTCTGGAATAAACCACCAAACCATTTCGCCCCAAAGAGAAATGCAGAATATGGAGAAGCACAGGCTGAAGGGGGCTCTGGCTGCAGCTCACTCATCACACTCAGGACTGACACCATCATCCTGCATTAGGGTTATACTTGGATGGAGACCAGAAATAATATCCAGCAAAAGGAAAACAAGGCCACAAAGCTCCTGGGAGTGACCTGAAAGGCTGAAGAAGGAGTTCCCACAAGCAAGTAGGTTGGGAGGCAGATGAAACCATCTCCTCAGAAGGGCTGCCCAGGCCAGAGCTCTTCTGAACCCACCATGTCCAGAACCACTCTGGGTTTGGGTGAGTTAGCTCGAGATGAAAATGCAGCAGTCAGCACAACAAAATAAAGCAAACACAACATGTGCAATCAGCTACCAAGACCAAGTTAGACCCAGCTGGCTGGTAGTCTGGCTTCTCTGGTCATTGTCCTGCTTAATCCCAGCTGCACCCCTGGCTGTGGTTGACATCTAGAGTGACCTGCTTGTGTTTTCTGTTAGAGTCTTAGGCTGTGTTAGCATGACCAATCATGAAAAAGATCTGTTTGTATCACCGAAATCTTTGGATTAGGATTGGTCCCACTAAAAGGTAATATCTGTTATACTTTGGACGAAACTAGCAAAACTAGTACTCACAATTGGATGTCTGGAAGGAACAGGCTTCTCTTTCCCCCCTTCAACACAGATTCTGTTTGAGAGCTTTTCCTGACTTGAGGACTTTTTAAAGAGCTAAAAAGACAATTCTTCAAAGATCATGAAGACCTAAACCAACCCCTTTGGTGAAAGGCTTAGGCTGAGAAGAAGAGAAGCAGCCACAGTCATAACAATAATACTGATGCAGTAACACCCAAAGCTAGTGACCTACAAGGTGGCTGCTCCCTGCCTTCAAGCCACTACTACTGCCACCCCTGTTGCTGCTCCCTGGCTACCTCATACTGGCTGTGGCCCCAATCAACTTCCACTCAAAATTAACCCCATCCCAGCTGACCCCAGGACATCAGAAAGACATGGACCTGCTTGATTGAGCGTCCATCACAGAAATGATCCAGGGGCTGGAGCACCTCTGCTATGAGGACAGGCTAAGAGAGCTGGAATTGTTCAGCCTGGAGAAGAAAAGGCTCTGAGGGGATATTATAGCAACCTTCCAGTACTTAGAGGGGGCCTACAGGAAAGCTGGGGAGGAACTCTTGACCAGGCCAGTGCAGTGACAGAATGGGAGGTAATGGCTTTAAACTGAAAGATGTTTTGATTAGATAGTAGGAAGAAAATCTTTATGGTGAGGGTGGTGTGACACTGGAACAGGTTGCCCACATGAGCTGTGAATGCCCCATCCCTGGCAGCATTCAAAACCAAGTGTGATGAGGCCTTTAGCAACCTGGTCTAGCAGAAGGTGTCCCTGCCCATGGCAGGGGGGTTGGATCTATATGATCTTTAAGGCCCTTTCCAACAAAAACCATTCTCTGATTCTGTAATTCTAAGCCTTTCTTTTTAAGCTCATGCAACCAGTTCTCCTTTGTGGGGGAGGTATGTGCTCCATACTTGCTCCAACATCATCTGGGGCAGCAAAAAAGCCTGAGTGTACAGATTGCTGGTTTTTTGACTTCTATGTTACGATACCAGACGTCATGTACCTCAGCTTGTAGCTTGCAAGAATATGTGCATATAAGTAAACTTAGTAAATGTAACGATTTAATGAGCAACCTTGCCTGCAGAAGCATTCAGATTATAGAATTACAGACTGGCTTGGGCTGCAAGGGACCTTTAAAGGTCATCTAACCCAGCCCCCCTGCAGTGAGCAGGGACATCTGCAACTAGATCAGGTTGCTCAGAGCCCCGAGGTCCAACCTCACTTGCAATGTCTCCAGGGGTGAAGCATTACTGGCCTGCACTAGTGTCTCACTACCCTCAGTGTAAAACATTTCTTCCTTCTATTTAGTCTGAATCTCCCTCTTTTAGTTTAAAACCATCACCCCTTGTCCTGTCACAAGATGTCCTCATCTTTCTCACTGGCCGCTTTCCCTTAGTGCAACTGGCAGCCAAACAGCCCATCCTTTGGAGGGAAAGACACAAGACAGATGTGCAAGCAAACTCATCACAAAGAATCAAGTGTGGTGATGCACAACCAAGCCCGGGAGATGTTTAGCAGGGTGCACAGCATGCTCTGCAGATGGGTGCCCTTCCAGCTGCACTGCCAGCTTCAGGCACCCTCCCCAGCACCTTGTGTCCTCATCCTTATCTTCATGCTCACCCTGATTGTCGTTCTCCCAAGTACAGTGGGGCCCAGGTAGGAAACAGGACTCTCCCACCGAGAGACAAGTGCTGGATCCTCATAAGATAGACTGCAGCAGACTTGCTTTGCCCTCAGGCAGCATCATTGGTTTATGTTGCTGAGGAACTAGCTCATTTATTAAGTGCTTAAACCACAAAACTGAGCTCAAGTTTCATTTACAGTTTTATCAAATGGCAGAACCACAGCCAAATGTTTATCTGCTGTCTAGCCTAAGTGCTGATAGAAACTTGGCTGAAATGTATATAATCTGCCATCAATAAGTGCAATTTATGGTAGTCTCCAGGAAAGACATGACCATTGCTGACTCCATTAGTGGTGCACTCAGCAGAGGCTAGGGATTTAGTCTGCAAGGAGACAAGGCTTGTCCCTAAGACTTGTCATTTCTTGTCCCTAAATGCTGGTGATTTAGGTCGGGCCCAAGACAAAAGACTATGGAAATTTAAAGACTCCAACCAGAACTGCTGAGCTTTGCCAATAGGAACTTAGTTGCTTTAATACAACCCAACGTCCTGCTTTATCATTCCAGTGGCCCATACTTGCTCCAAACCCCATGCTTCCGTTATAAGTGATAAACCCTGAACCTGATGTGATAGAAGTGTGAGCTGAATTTCACCCACAAAAAGCAGAACTGAAGTACAACAGGATGAAGCATAGCTCACAAACACCTTCTCAGAACCAGAGGCATCAAGATCAGACAGAGAGCACCTGTTGCATTGTGTAGTCTGGGACCTCTCTCTACTCTTCCCCCCAGCCTTTTTGGTAATTGGTGAGCTGTCACAGCTGGCCTTTGTGCTTTACGTATGCCCAAACACTGGGGTCCCAGCTCCAGATGGAATTTGCTCTGTGGTCACTGCAGGGCAGCTGCTGGACACCCCAGTGAAAAACCCTGGGTACATTCAATTCCTCAGTAATACCTTGCAGCCACAAGTGAAGCACCACAACATAACAGCACCACAGCACAGGACACTCTTCCGCAAAAGGAAATGAATGACAGGACCTTAGCAGGAGTTGTCAGGTGAGGCGGATATTTTGTACATAAATATAAACAGAACCATTAAGTAACATTTCACATAGTAGGGAAGAGTTGCATATATGACAGACTAGAACAGTTGCTATACATCATTGAAATAAGTCTGTGCCCTTCTTTTAGTGACTGTGTGTAGGAAGACCGCTCCGAATATTCACAGAGTCCTCATAGAGGTAAGAGTGAACTTCGTTTATCGTTTACATTACAGCACTTTTTATAGGGTCTTACAGGGTTCACAGGGATAAAGCAAAGCTACTATTGGCTAAACTAACTTGTTCACACACTTTGTTACTAATTGTTTCTAACATAATTGGTTACATTCAAATCCACACACACACTGTTACAACAACGCCCCCCTAGGTTCTATACGGTTGGCATACCTTGCCTATCTCCATCTTGTCCTGTTTACAGCCTTACTATTTTTCCCCTATCTTCAAGGACATAGCCTTCAGGACCTTGGGCTGGGTTATGCAAACAGGCTCTTGATAAGATGTCATGTCCTTGGTCTGCTAAAATATTCCCTACAACTGTGTGGGGTGTTTTTGTAAATACGTGTGTTTATACATACATATATATGCTCACTAACATATGTGTGTATATCCTCCCCTTGCTTTTTATAAGCTGGGAGAGAGTATCCTTGGATATTTCCTACATAGACCAATGTAGCTATGTTTTCAGCTAAGCTTAGAGAAAGAACTCAGGTAATTCATGGGCACCTGCACAGTTACTATAGGCAAGCAGATCACTCAAGTACAACAAATCAAGCAGCATTTGCTTTACAGAGCTTACAAGCTTCACCAACACTGTTATGTGCAGAACCAAGTTGTTACACCCACAGAGACCTTTAGGAAGGCAACAAAACTGAGACTATTTTTTTCAATTTTTGAAAATATTTACAGAAATGTTTATCTCAAAACCATTTGGTTGGATACCAGAAGACTGTAGTAGAAAGAACCACAAACTGAACAACAAGGCTGCAATCACAATTTACACAGAGATTGCGTTAATGTTGTCACTCACCCTCAGCTAAACATCACCCTAAACTAAACATCATGGGATCCTCAGACTGCTTCGAGTAGGACAGGTGGAGATGTCTGATGCTGATAATCTTCTAAATGCTGCAGAAAATGCAAGGAAGATACTTAAGATCACATACAGCCAAAGCCCCAGGATTCAGCAGCTAACTACAGATTTCTGCATTTCTCCTTTCCTTTCCTTTCCTTTCCTTTCCTTTCCTTTCCTTTCCTTTCCTTTCCTTTCCTTTCCTTTCCTTTCCTTTTCTCTTCTCATCAGCTCTCCTCTCCTTTTTTCTTTCATCTAGGAGGAGAGAGAAACAGACAAAGAAAAACAGTGGAAAATATATAAAAAAAGATGTATCATAGAGCTCCACGGTGCTGCGACAGCTATAAATACTGACGGCTCAGCCGCTGGACCCCACTGCAGCAGCAGCAGTGGCCACAGCGGTGGCAGCAGTGTGGCCCTTGTCAGCCACCTCTTCCTACGCCGCCTCCTCCCTGTGCTCCTGAACGTGAGGAATGTCCACACCACTGGGCAGTGCTGGGGAGGACAGTGCCTCTGTCCCTTCTGCAGCTGAGGGCCTCAGCAGGCTCCTCTCTTCACAGGTGCCTCTGCAGCTTCAGAAGAGCAGCTGGAAATTCGCTTCTGACCCTCGTGCCCAGACAGCTGGACCAGTTGCTGTGGCACCTCTGTTAGCAGCCACCGCTCCTGCATCCACTCTCCCCATGGCTTCCCAGCCCATCCCTGGCCACCATGCAGCCTCCAGCCCCAACCTGAGTGGCCCCTCAGTCCTTCTCCAGACACCTGAAATAAAAATGCCTGTTTTCATGCTGGAAAAGTTTGCCAATGAAAACAAACAGGCAAACAAACAAAAACAGAGAAAGGAGCAAGTTAGTGAAATCAAATCACGGAGTCTCACTTGATGGCAGCATGGATCCACCAATGACCTCCCAAATCCCCTGAAACATGGCGTTTGGGGTCCTGGTGGTGTGGGGAGAGACCTTGGACCTGCCCAGCCTAGCCCAGGGGTATGTTTGTCCCTTCACTGGAGCCAAGCTCAGCTCTAGTAAACCAGAATTATTTCTCATTCCCAGGGTGCTGTTCCTCCTCCTTTGCCAAAACCTCTTGAAATTGATATTCTGTGACTTGCAGAAGGATTCTGATGAGGACAAAAGCATTGGCAATGCTTTGCTGGGTCTGCCAATGCTTTGGTTTTTCCAGCCTCTTTCCAAACCCAACCTGAATGGGGAGAAAACACAACCGAAGGCGTCTGGCAGTGGCTGGAGGTGGTGCCACGGCCCTGCAACCCCCAGCATCTGGTTTTGACCCATTTGGAGCATTTCAAGCCCCCAGGCATCTTCGTGCATAATCTCATGTTCAGTATGTATGGTGTAAGTTTTGGTAACAAGCAATTAATTCTAATTAAGAACTTGGTGAGGAGCAATGATATATGTCAGGGAATTTCCTGCTGCCTTCACTGCACTCTGTCCCCTCCTGAGCTGGAATTGCTCTGGACGAGGCCCTCCCTGGGCAATCCCCACTTGGAGGGTGGGATGCAGCAGCCTCCTGCCATTCGCACCCCAAAATCCCAATATCGGGGTGCTCCAGCCACACCCTGGTGTTGCGTTACAGCATTGTTGCTCCCCCCATGAATGTTTGATGGGACGGGAGATGAAATATCAAACCTCGCTGGTTGCACAGCGCAGACTTCCCCCGGCTCACAGCCCCACAGGGTCTAGCGAGGGGGGCGGCAGCTTCTCGCACCCTCTTTTAGCCCTCAAAAATGTGTGGATGTGTGTATTAGTGGGCAGGGTAACGGCAGGGTAACACTCAGGAATAACTCTTCCCCGCGGCAGGGGGAAAGAGATGATGCTGCCGTTCTTGCACGGAGTGCGCCCATCCTCAGCCCTGAGATTGCAGAGGCCGAGGCGGGCAGTGGCAGCGAGTTTTCGCTCCCCCCCCCCCCCAAGGACTGCTCAATAATTAAGGACTAATCAGGGCCGGGCCTAATTAGCCAGGAGTAACCGGAGAGGAGGAGGGTGGCGGGGGGGAAGGTCTGTCTCTGGCCGGACATGGCGCCATGGAGCAGCGCGGGGTACAGTCGCCTTGGAGGGGGCTCTGGATCCTCTGCTTGCTTCCGGCGCTGGCGAGGGGTGAGCACAGACTTAGTTTTCCCCCAAATTTCCCCATGGCGGCGGGGGGGAGGGTGGGAGCTGGAGGAGATCTGCCCTACTTTGCCGCCCCTCCGGGTCAGGGCAGCCGCTGGCGGCAGGCGAGGCAGCCTACGAGGAGCAGACGGTGACGGGGGTCCGGGGCCGAGCGGTGGAGCTGAGCTGTGGACCGCTGGCATCGGCCCCACCGGCCGCCGTCTTCTGGAGCTTCGTGGCGGCCACAGGCTCGGGACCACCGCGGGCCGTGGCGGTGGGCTCGGGCTGGGAGGTGGCGGTGGCCCCGGGCACGGGGACGCTGGGCCGGGTGACGCTGCGCAACGGGACGCTGGAGCTGCGGGAGCTGCGGGCGGCAGCCCGGGGGCGCTTCCTCTGCCAGGGGCTCTTCCCAGAGCGCGGCCGGCTCCGCGTGGGCTACGCTGCCATCCTCCTGCGAGTCCTGGGTGAGCCGCGGGCCACCGGGCACCCCACTAGCCATGCGTCAGCCAGTGCTGCGGTTGCCTGTTTTGTTGCCAAGCAGTCCCTTGCCTGCTAGCCAGGGGTCTGGCACTGGCCTAGGTAGCATCGCGCACCAGCCAGAGAAGCAACCCACTAGCAGACCAAGGGCCGTAGTGGCCAACAAAGCAGGCCACCAGCAGTGGAGAACCCTGCTAGCCAGCTGAAGGGTCCCACGAACTAACGATGCAGGCTACTAGCCAGAGAGGAGTCCCACTAGTCAGGGTAATGGCCCACTGTCCAGGCTAGAGCCCTACTAGCCATCCCCACCTCCTTGTCCTGGCCAACCCAGCATCCTGCCAGTCCATACCTGGTTTCATTAGCCTGTACATGGCCACTCCAGCTAGTCGTCATGCCCACAGCCGGGACACACGCTCACTAGCCTGTAGATGTTCTCACTACCCATTCAGCTAGCCACTAGGGCACCTCACCAGCCAACATATGGTCTGGACTGGGAAGGTTATCCCAGGGTCTGGGGGGCACCTGGTCAGGCTGAGGGAAGGGGCAAGCAGCTTCGGGGGCCCTCATGGCTTGTTGCCCCCAGTGCCCGTCTCGAAGCCATTCGTGCAGCCAACGCCAGCAGCAGCCATGGAAGGGGGAGCAGTGGCCCTGACCTGTGCTGTGCGGGAGGGCACAGAGCCGCTAAGTTTCTCCTGGCAGCATTGGGAGCCCCGTGGGGGTCCCTCAGAGTCCCCTGTGGAGCTGGGGGGCTCTGGTGCAGAGCTACGCCTGAAACCAGCCAACCGTAGCCATGCTGGCTGGTACGTCTGCACCGTGAGCAACGAGGTCAACAACCGCACCAGTGAGCCCGTCTACCTGGACATCATCTGTGAGTGCCCTGGGGCTCAGCCCCACTTTCCTGATGTGCTTTCCCAGCTGTGGGGGCATCCTCAGGGCTGGAGATGCCACTATGGCCACCATGGTATGGCCATTACCACCATGCACGAGGGTGTGCTCACAACCAACATGGTACACCCTTTCTAAGGAGGCTTCACAGCTTGGTTCTCCACCAGCAGCAGGATGCCCCAAGGACGGCTGTGCATCCTCCATGGGGCTGTCCTGGTGGCTAATAGTCCCTGTGTCACCACAGATGGCCCCGACCAGCCAGCCATCAGTGTGGAGCCCTTCTCCCCTGACCAGGGAGGCTTCTCAGCGGGCGAGCGAGAGGACGTGGTGCTCAGCTGCCTGGCTCCCTCCAACCCACCCAGCCGCTACATCTGGCTCCACAATGGTTCCCAGGTCCACACCGGCCAGACCTATGTCATTGCAGCCATTGCCCGTACCCAGGCAGGCACCTACACCTGTTTGGCTGAGAACACCCACCTTCAGACCCGCACCCAGGCCACCATTCTCCTTACCATCTACTGTAAGTAACCCTGGGGGGAGGGGTGGCCCGGGGGGTCCCTCCATAGGGCAAGAATGACCAACGCAGTTCCCTGGTGAGAACGTGGGGGTGAGGGACAGTTTGGGTGGGGTGGGGACCTTCTCCACCCTGCATTAGCACTGATGGTCTCCTGCAGATCCACCAGCTGGGAGCCCCAGCTGCTCTGCCCTGGCCACTGGTGACCTGCAGGATGTGGCCCTGCAATGCCGCTGGCTGGGAGGCTTCCCCCCAGCACGGCTGCGCTGGGTGGGTCCTGGGTCCCCCAACGAGGAGGAGGTGGAAGAACGGGTGATGTGGACAAGTTTTTCCATGGCCACCAGCATCCAGCCAGGGGCGGCCACCAGGAATGGCAGCTCCTTCTCCTGCCTGGCCTCCCACCCGGCACTGCCGCAGGGGGCTGAATGCGGGACCACCCTGTGTGAGTGTGTATGGGTCTATGTACACTACAAAATCCCTTCCTGACCCCCACCTTGGCACAGCAGAGCCACAGTGATCCCCGTGCCACAGGCACACCATGGGGTGGGCCACCCCAAAGTGATGTCACTTTGGCTGGGACCTACAGCAGCCCCAGCTTGCCCTAAACTGGGGGTCCCTGCAGCACAACCGGGGTGCAAAGCACGGGGGAGGGGATGGGGGATGCTTTGGCACCATTCCCTGCTCTGACGCTTCTCCATCCCACAGGGCTCCCGGCTGGTGGCCCCTCCTGTGCAGCAGTGGCCACCAAGGGTGATGAGTACGTGATGCTGCGGTGCTGGTGGGAGGGAGGCACACCACCGGTCTCTTTGCACTGGCAAGATGGGGGGGGGCAACCATTGGGGGACCCTGTACCCTCAACTACTGTCCTGGTGCTGAGCTCCAATGGCAGCCTGGGGGGCCAGGACTTCATCTGCGTGGCCACACATCCACTCCGGGCCTCCAGCACTGAGTGCCGCCTGCGGCTCGGTAAGCTAGCGCCGTCCCTGGCTGCCACTGTGATGTTACCATGCTGCAGTGGGGTTGTACATCCCTACTGGGTTCAGTTTTGGGCCCCTCACTCCAAGAAGAACATTGAGGTGCTAGGGAGTGTCCAGAGAGGGACAACAAACCTGGTGAAGGGTCTAAAGTGGAAGTGTTGAGGAGCAGCTGGGAGAACTGGGGTTGTTTAGTGTGGAGGAGAGGAGGCTCAGGGGAGACCTCACTCTCTCCAACTCCCTGAAAGGAGTCTTTACTTGGTTGCTTCTCCCAAATAACAAGCGATAGGAGAAGAGGAAAAACCTCAAGTTGTGCCAGGGGACATTTAGGTTGGACATAAGGAACAATTTCTTCCCTGCAAGGGTTGTCAAGCCCTGGCACAGCCCCTGCCCAGGGCAGCGGTAAAGTCACCATTCCTGGGGCTGAAAAGCTGTGGAGATGTGGTGCTGAGGGAAATGCTTTAGTGGTGACCTGACAGTGCTGGGTTAAAGGTTTGGCTTGGGGTTTTAAAGGTCTTTTCCAAAGTTAATGATTTTGTGATTCCATATGCTGGCTCTGTGCCTCTCTTCTTGTTGTGCAGATGTCCCCAGGTTGGAGGCAGAGAGGAGTGAGGTGGTGGTGCTGGAGGGCAGTGAGGCACAGTTGACATGTCGGCGACATGGCAGTGCCAGTCTGGGTGCCACCATGGTTTGGTACAACCCCAAGGAGCAGGAGGTGCCGCCAGGGTTGGCCAAGTACCAGTTGGAACAGGGAGAAGCATGGCTCAACCTCACCATCCGGGATGCCGAGTGGCCGGGGGATGGTGGGATCTACCGCTGTGCCGCAGCCAATGCCGTGGGCTCTGCCAGCCTCCCCATCCGCCTCCGCGTGGACCGTGAGTGCTGGGAGGGATGAAGGGAGTCCCCGGGGCAGGAGTCGGCCCCCTCCCGCTGGGTGTCATTTCGCCACAGGGTACCCGGCCCCCCCCAACGTCACCATCAGCAAGCTGCGGTACATGCGGGCGCGCACTGAGG
Organism: Galbula dea; assembly: GCA_013399015.1. NCBI lineage: Eukaryota > Metazoa > Chordata > Aves > Piciformes > Galbulidae > Galbula > Galbula dea. Next base: position 314,005 of record VWZX01008139.1, read on the forward strand.
TGAGGCTGGAGTGGCGAACGCAGGGCACCGGCAACCTCACTGGCTTTGTGGTGCAGCGTCGGCGAGCCAAGAAAGCCCCTCGGCGGGTGCCAGGTCCCTGGGAAACAGCAGCCGGGGACATTGAGCCCCACTCCCGCGACCGGCGCCTGGGGGGGCTGGACCCGGGTGTGCTGTATGCTTTCCGCATCTTGGCCGTCAACCACCGGACGGCTGGGCACCCCTCCGAGGTGAAGATGCCAGGTGAAGTGGGGCGGGGGGATGCTGCTCTGGGTGGGCAGAACAGGGCTGGCGTGGAGAAGGGTGATGTTTGTATCCTGATGGAGCTGAGGATCGGTGTGAACAGCTGTCAGTAGGTTCCAGAGGGAACAGGCACAGGCTCCCACCTCCCTCCACCTTTCTTGGGGTGCCTGCTGCCTGCCATGTTTCCTCCTCTTCCTCTGTGCCTCATTACCCCCGAGGGGGCACATGGGCTGACAGCAGCCCCTCTCTTCTAGCTGAGCCTCCTTTTGAGGCCTATCCAGCTGTGACAGGGGCAGCAGTGGCAGGAATGATGGTGGCCACCACTGCATCACTCCTAGCTGTGCGCTGGGTTGCCCACCATCGGGACACCCTCCCACGTGAGTGCAGGTGTCAGGGTGGGGCTCAGCGAGGGCCACGGCAAGACCCTGATGCCCACCCCTCACATTCATCTGTCTGTCTGCCCCCAGGGCTGTACAACTTGCTGTTCCGCACGTGAGTGCCCAGACCCCACCCCTGCCCTGTTGCTGCTGATTCCAGTGCTGGTGAGACCCCTACATGTCCTCCCAGGGCCAGTCCTGGCACCCAGGAGCCCATGGGCACTTTGGAGGATGCTGACACAGCTATAAGCAGGGACGATGGAGCAGCATCGGCACCAGGAGACTCAGCGGTCCTTGGCACAGTGGCAGGTAACAGTGCTCATGTGGTGAGCCAAGGGCTGAGCCACCTGTCCTGGTGACCCAGCACCCACTTGCTGTCACTGGGGGCTCTCAAACCCCTTGCAGAGCCACCGCTGGATGCTACTGATGACCAGCCAGTTAATGTCAGCATCACCGTGGCTGCCACGCCGTGACCCCACTGGCTTCTCTTTATTCCTCTTTCCTCTGCCTGTTTCGTGCCCTGGGATGGCAGCTTGTCCCTTTGAACTAATAAAGCTGAGAAGGATGGATGCGTATCCCAGTCCTTGGCTCCTTATGATCCAGACTTGGGACAAAAATATGGGGCTAGTGGCAAAGGGCTTTTGCTTCTTGATGGTACTTGTGGGGGGAGTTGTAGGATTTTTCCCATACATGGGGATGAGCTGGGTGACTCCCAGCAAAAGCCTCTCCAGCTTGGCCTTGAGACTTCAGTTACTTCTGGAGCTAAAAATCAATGTTTAGGCTAAACTAAATATTTTCTCGATGGGACTAAAAAACAAGGGACAAAGCTCTGCTCTCGGTGCCAGCTGTGGTTGTGGGTGCTAATAAACTACAGTCTCAATGGCCATTTTTCCCTCTATTTGGTTAATAACCTGCTGGGAAGTAGAATCAACTGACTGCCCAAGGATTATCCCCCAATGGCCCTAAAGAAGCATCATTCTTTATCAAACACTGGAAAACTGACATAATTTCAAAATGCATTACATTTTCCAATGAATATTACAACTCCTTTGGAAAATACAGTGACTGACACCATCCCACATGACCACAATAAAGGGTCATTGAAAAATAATAGACTCACAGAATCATTAAAGGTTGGAAAAGTCCTCTAATTATCCAGTCCAACCATTAACCCAGCACTACCAGATCATTACTCAACCATGTCCCTCAGCACCACATCTACACAGCTTTTAAACCTCTCCAGGGGCTATTTGAGGTGAGGCCCCAGCAGTGCCCAGTACAGGAGGATGATTCCTGACCTAGTCCTGCTGGCCACACTAGTGCTGATCCAAGCTAGGGTGCCCTTTGATTTCTTGGCCACCTGGGCACGCTGCTGGCTCATATTCAACTGCTGTTGACCAACACCCCCAGGGCCTTTCTTTTCCTTCAGGCAGCTTTCCAGCCACTCTGCTCCAAGCCTGGAGCGTTCATGGGATTGTTGTGATCCAAGTGCAGGTCCCAACACTGGCCCTGGCCCATAGATCTATCCCGGCCAGGTCCATCTGCAGAGCCTCTGACCCTCCAGCGGATCAACTGACTGAGGGTGCCTTCATCAACTGCAAACTGACTGAGGGTGCCCTCAATCCCCTTATCCAGATCATTGGTAAACTTATTAAACAGAACTGGCCCCAAAACTGAGCCCTGGGGAACACCACTTGTGATCAGCCACCAACTGCAGTTAACTCCATTCACCACAGCTCTCTGGTCTTGGCCATCAACCAGTTTTTACTCAGTGACAAGTACACCTGTCCAAGCCATGAGCTGCAGCCTCTCCAGGAGGATGCTGTGGGAGACAGTGTCAATATCAAAGCTCACAGTGTTAAATCTCAGCATTTGGGGAAAACAAAGCAGCCAGAAGTTAAACTCAACCGCTCGCCTGCTGATCTCCAATGGAAGAAGCAGGAAAAAGCCTTGCAGAGAAAAAAATCCAGCGAGGGTTCAGCCACACTGTGGGAGGAGGCTGGGCTTGGGAGAGGAGAGAGAAGTGAACAGGAAAAAGTGAGGCTGTGCGGCGCCTCCAGGGTAGGTGGCAGTCAAAGCCCACAGGTTGCAGGGAGCTTCAGAGTTCAGCAGCTCTGGTTGGGAGGACACACAATCCTAAAAACAGGTAAAAAAAATTCATATGTTCACAAATATAATAAAAGGGAAAAATAAACCACCCCAATAGTTAGAACAGCTCACAGAGACAGCTCACAATCTGAAAGTGTCCTCCTCAGGCAGAAATTGTTCCTCTTTTGGGGGAAACTCTTCCTCTTTTGAGGGGGAAATTCTTCCTCTTTTGGGGGGAGTTTGCTCTCCTTTGGGGGAAATTACTTCTGTTTTGGGGGAAATCACTCTCCTTTGGGAGAATTAGCCTCTTTTTGGGGAAATAACACTCCATTCTGGGGGGATATTGCTCTTCTAGGGGAAATTGTTCCCCATTTGGGAGAAACTGCTCTCCTTTTGGGGGGGAAATCACTATCCTTTTGGGGGAAATTGCTCCTCTTTTGGAGGAAATCGGTCCTCTTGGGGGGAATTTGCTCTTCTGCAGGGGGAAATTGCTCCCCCTTGGGGGTGAAATCACTCCCCTTCTGGGAGAAGTCATTCCCATTTTGGCAAAGTGACTCCTGCACCTGTAGCACCTTGGCTCCCCAGGGGGCACGTGGCCGTTCCAGCCAGGCCAGCATCATGTCCTCCCTTCCAAGCCCCGCCGCCAGCCTTGACTAGGAAAAAAACTCTCTTGTGAGGAGGTGGCTGCACACGTGTCACCTCGGGGTGGCTGAAACTGTGATTTATGCACCTCATTTCTGGGGCAGATTTTTTGGGTTGTTTTTTCTTTTTTTTTTTTTTGAGGGAACTTCACAAGCACCAGGTTTATTTACTCTGATTAAATCAGGAAATGCAAAAAGCCCTCCCCCCTGCAAAACGCAGCAGTTAAGGCTGAAACACCTACATCATCATGCTGTTTCCGAGGGGCAGGCAGGTTTTTGACAGCCACATACAAGGCCTGAGGGAGGCTGCTTCAACACAACTTGTTTCATTTCAGAAGCTCATTCAAGTATCCCCTCAAAGCAGGGAGATAAAAGCGCAGTTGAAGTAGATTTTTGCCTTCTGCAGGCTGGATTTTCGTCTGTGCTTCCATAATGACACGGGCTATCAAGCACCCAAAGACAAAAACGGTTCCCAAACTGAGCTTTGTTTCTCCAGCCGTGCTGCATGGATGCAGCCAAGGTTCAATTTTCTTATTTATTTTCATATTTACTCACTGGAGAAACTGAAAGAGCTGTTGATGGAAAGGAAGGGTCGAGGGGGAGGGAGGTGGCAGCAATCACTCATTGGTACCGGACCCATTGCGCTCAGTCCCTGTACCAGACTCCTCGGAAGTGCTTCTCGTGCTGGTACCAGGCCACAGAAACCACACTCCAGACTTCCCAGCGTTGTTCTTTATATTATTACAATTCTTTTTTATACACATGACCAGGCTAGTTTTGGGGGGGGGGAGGAGGGGAGAGGAAGGGGCAAAAAAAAAAAAAGGAGTTTCAAGGCATAAATAATATAAAACGGTAACCATTTTAAAACCAAGATACATTCATCTGACACTACTACAAAAAATAAATAGTGACTCTCTCTGTGATAATTAACATCCCTCCATCACTCCGTTCGAGCGACTCTGCAGTGCAGTTACTGGCACCAGTGGGGACAATGGTCACTTGCTCAGGTTTCCTGCAGTTGAAGCTGCCGAAGGTCCCCAGAATCGCTGAAGGTGACTCCAGATGAATTCCACCCTCTTTTTTCTGTACAGTCCTTTGAAACAGGCTGCAGAATAAGGGGACTCCAGCTCAAAATGTGATTTGAGGTTTCTGAGTGCATGCAGGTGTCACCTGCAAAGCAAAAGAAGAATGTGCTGGTTGGTGCTTTTTTTTTTTTAAGTACATCGTCATCTCATCAAGGTAAATCCACCCAAAAACCCAAAAAAATCAGATAAATTAACCTGGATGATGTTGTTTAAACTCAGGCTCATTCCCACTACACCAACTAGGTTACACAGATCAGCTCAGAGAAACATAGAATCTCAGCATGGTGGGGGTTGGAAGGGACCTCTGGGTATTGCCTAGTCCAACCCCCCTTGCTAAAGCAGGGTCACCCAGAGCAGATTGCCCAGAATCACCTCCAGGTGCCTTTGGAATCTCTCCAAACAAGGAGACTCCACAACCTCTCTGGGCAGCATGCTTCAGGGCTCTGGCACCATCGCAGCAAAGAAGTTTCTCCTTCTGTTCAGATGGAACCTCCTGTGTTCCAGTTTGTGCCCATTGCCCCTTGGCATGTCCCTGGGCAACACTACACTGAGCAGAGTCTGGCCCCATCCTCTTGACCCCATCCTTTAGCTCTTGATGAGCACTGAGCAGATCCCCTCTGGGGCTGCTCTTCTCCAGGCTAAGCAGCCCCACAGCTCTCAGCCTTTCCTCCTGCCAGAGATGCTCCAGTCCCCTCAGAATCTTTATAGCCTCTCCTGTACTCTTTCCAGTAATTCCTTGTCTTTCTTGAACTGAGGAGCCCAGAAATGGACCCAGGACTACTCCAGATGTGGCTTCCCTAGGGCAGAGTAGAGGGGCAGGAGAACCTCCCTCCTCTTGCTGGCCACACTCTTCTTCATGCTCCCCATGAGACCATTGGCTTTCTTGACCATGAGGGCACACTGCTGGTTCACAGGCAACTTGTTGCCTACTGGCACTCCCAAGTCTTTCTCTGAAGGACTGCTCTCTGTTCCTTCATCCCCAGCCTGGACTGATAGCAGCAGTTGTGCCAGCCAAGGCGCAGGACCTTCCATTTGGCCTTTTTCAATCATTAGGTTCAACTACTTCTCCAGCGTGTCCAGGTCCCTCTGGAAGGATCCCATCCCATCAGGTGTGTCAATCCCACCACTCAGCTTAGTGTCAACTCCAAACATGCTGAGGGTGAACTTGATCCTTCCGTCTGTGTTACTGGGGAAGATATTAAACAGCACTGGTCCCAGTACGGACCCCTGAAGGACACCAGTTGTAACTGAGCTCCATCTGGACATCCAGTCACTGACCACTACCCTCTAGATGTGATCATCTAACCAATTCCTCTGAGCAGTTTGCTCATCAAATCCATGTCTCTCCAACTGGGGGAGAAGGATGTTGTGGGGGACTAAGTTAAGGCTTTTTAATCTTTCTCCAAAAGTAGGTCTTTTGTGGACTTAATGGTTTCTCCACATGGAATTAAGTACCCTACAGCTGTCCTACAAAATATTACTGGCTTCAGATCCTCTCCAGAAGGCCTTACCATCTGTGTAGTCCACAGAGAGCTGGTTCAGGCCTTCTTGACAGCAGGGATGCTGGGTGGAAGGCTGCTCCACTTTCTCCTTGCTTTCTTCCTCCAGCCGGGCGCTGCACTCTGGGACAGTAGAGGCCAAGCACATGGCAACCATGACATGGTGATTGAGATGTTTCATCTCCAAGCCATCCTGCTGATAAGGTGCTATGATGGGCATGACAGGTAGTGCGCTGCTGCTGAAAGTGCCGTTGGATTTGGTGAAACACCTGCAGACAGAACATAAGCCAGGGGTTAGTGAGAGCTGCTTCTTTCCTCCACTTACCTTGAGAAATGACAATGTTTCAGCACTTCACTACTGTAACATCAGCCAGACAGCTTGTCAAATCAGTTTTCCTCTTTTTTTGGATCAATCCTGACATTATGAAAGGGACTGAGTGTTTTTTAAGCCCAACAGACACCCAAAAACATTCAAAACATCCCATAACATCCTGCTAGGAAAGCTTAGGAGGTGTGGGTTAGGTGAGTGGACAGTGAGGTGAGTTAAGAACTGGCTGAAGGACAGAGCTCAGAGGGTTATGATCAGTGGTGCAGAGTCTAGTTGGAGTCCTGTACCTCACAGGGTTCCCCTGGGGTCAGGACTGGCTCCAGTCTTGTTCAACATAGAATCATAGAATGGCTCAGGTTGGAAGAGACCTTAAAGATCATCTAGTTCCAACCCCCCTGCCATGGGCAGGGACGCCACTTGCACTAGACCAGGTCATCCAGTGCCACATCCAGCCTGGCCTTAAACACTGCCAGGGATGGGGCCTCCACAACCTCTCTGGGCAACCTGTTCCAGTGCCTCACCACCCTTTGGGTGAAGAACCTCCTTCTAATCTCCAGCCTAAATTTCTCCTCCTTCAGCTTGTAGCCATTCCCCCGTGTCCTCTTGCAATCAGACCAGGAGAAAAGTCTCTCTCCTTCTGCCCTATAATCCCCTTTCAGGTACTGAAAGGCTGCTATAAGGTCCCCTCTAAGCCTCCTCTTCTCCAGGCTGAACAACCCCAATTCCTTCAGCCATCTTCATCAGTGACCTGGCTGAAGGCACAGAGTGGAGCCTCAGCCAGTTTGCTGATGGTACAGAACTGGGAGGAGCGGCTGAGACCTAGCAAGCATTGCTGCCATTGAGTGAGAGCTGGACAGGCTGAGAGTTGGGGGAGAGGAACCTCATGGAGTTCAATAAGGGCAAGTGGAGGGTCCTGCATCTGGGGAGGAATAGCCCCATGGACCAGGGGATTGACCTGCTGGAAAGCAGCTCTGCGGAGAAGGACGTGGGAGTGCTGGTGGACAACAAGTTGCCCATGAGCTAGCAATGTACTCTCGTGGCCAAGAAGCCCAATGGCATCCTGGTGATCTTCTCAATGTTGATCAATAGCTAAAGGGTGGGAGCAAGAGGATAGGGCCAGACTCTTTTCACTAGTGCCCTGGGAGAGGACATGGGCAATAGGCACAAACTGGAACCCAGGAGGTTCCACTTGAACATGAGGAGAAACTTCTTCCCTGTGAGGGTGCCAGAGCCCTGGCCCAGGCTGCCCAGAGAGGTTGTGGAGTCTCCTTCTCTGGAGAGGGAGGAGAAACCTCATGCACCAGTAGAGGTTTGGGGTTGATCTTCTGGAAAGCAGCTCCACAGAGAAGGACCTGAGAGTCCTGTTGGACAAGTTCAGCACGAGCCAGCAAAGGAGTAGATGTTCCCCAGAGGTCTCTTCCAACCCCTACCGTTCTGTGATTCTGTGAAAACACACACTCGGTTACTTCCCCTGCCGATTGTGACCTGCTGACCTGCTTTGTGAGTCCATTTTTCCTTTAAGGCAGCCCCACAAAACAGGGCTGCACTGCCAAGAAAAAGAGCTCAGTTTTGAAACCCCAACAGCCAACTTAAGTTCCTTGGAAAATAAATACAACGCGTTATCAGAGCAAACACAAATTAGAAAAATATATGTAGTATCATAAATACAACCCCTCCTCTGTGCTGTAACTCAGATTGTGGCCCTATTAAGGCTGTGAAATTGAAGTTAAACTGCTAAAACAATTGTTACAGCCAAGTTATTTAACCTTTAAACAAAAAGGAGCTGGACCTGAAGAGACATGCATACCATTGCGGCAAGCAGGCAAGATGCCGACAGTGTTTGGAGTAACAACGTGGCCTCAGAGAACATTGCTGTAAGCAACTCCTACCTGTGAATGCCCCCCAAAAAACCACACTTCAGTGTGGTTTTATACAAAACCATCATCACCACAGGAGTGAAAGTTTCAGTTGTACAGCTGCCAGAAACTACCCCAAAACACTGTGTTTTAAGGAGTAGAACAGAGGTGGATCTGCAGATGAAAGAAAAGCATGGAAATAAGGATGGAGTACATTCAAACCCAGCAGGGATACTCCAAAACACTCCTGTGAAGGCTAAAGAGGCTTCAAGGGTTTTACATAGCAACAGGACAAGAGGAAATGGCCTCAAGTTGTGCCAGGGGAGGTTTAGGTTGGACATGAGGAGCAATGTCTTTCCCAAAAGGGTTGTCACGCCCTGGCACAGGCTGTCCAGGGCAGTGGTGGCGTCACCATCCCTGGAGAGGGATTAAAAGCCATGTAGATGTGGTTCTGAGGGACATGGTTTAGTGGTGATCTGCTGTTTAACATCTTTGTTACTGTTTAACGTCTTTATTGGTGACACAGATAGTGGATTGAGTGCACCCTTAGCATGTTTCTGATGACACCGAGCTGTGTGGTGCTGTTGACACGCTGGAGGGAAGGGATCCATCCAAAGAGATCTTGAGAGGCTCGAGGTGGGCTCAAGTGAACCTCATGAAGTTCAATAAGGCCAAGTGCAAGGTCCTGCACCTGAATCAGGACAATCCAAAGCACAGATACAGGTTGGGCAACAAGTGGATTGAGAGCAGGCCTGTGGAGAAGGACTTGGTGTTGGTGGATGAGAAGCTGAATATGAGCCAGCAGCATGCACTCACAGCACAGAAAGCTCATCACATCCTGGGCTGCATCAAAAGAAATATGGCCTGCAGGTCGAGGGAAGAGATTCTCCCCCTCAAGTTTGCATTGGTGAAAATCTACCTGGAGTTCTGTCAACTCTGAGGCCCCCAGCATAAGACAGACATGGACCTGCTCAAGAAGGTCCAGAGGTGGGCTGCACAAATGATCCGAGGGCTGGAGCACCTCTGCTATGAGGACAGGCTGAGAGAGTTGGGGTTCAGCCTGGAGAAGAGAAAGCTCCGAGGGGAGCAGCCTTCCAGTACTTAAAGGTGGCCTCCAGGAAAGCTGTGGAGGAACTCTTGACCAGGGAGTGCAGTGACAGGATGAGGGGTAACGGTTTTAAACTGGAAGCAGCTAGCTTTGGATTAGACAGTAGGAAGAAATTCTTTACAGTGAGGGTGGTGTGACACTGGAACAGGTTGTCTAATGAAGCGGTGAATGCCCCATCCCTGGCAGTGTTCAAAACAAGGTTGGAGGCCTTGAGCAACCTCTTTAAGGGATCTTTAATGTCCCTTCCAACCCAGACCATTCCCTGATTCTATGATCTTAAAGGTCTCTTCCAACCAAAAGAGTTCTGTGACTGTGATTCTGTACGGTGATACAGATACAACTCAGAGCATTTGAATTTAATTGATCACTCACCATAACTATGTCCACCACGTGTTCTGCTCACTACTGGCATTCTGACATCTCAAAACAGACAGCTGGCTTCTGGCTGCTCAGATGTCAGCTTATCTGGAGCATCTTTAGAGTGATTCTGGCCCAAACCTGAGCAGAACTGTTCGTTACATTGCTGACAAGAGGAGGTAAACTGGACTTTGACATCACAAGTGGCAAGGTATCAGCCACCAGAGACCATGCTGATAGCAGCTGAGCCCTCAGCACCAAATTCAGATGGATCAGGAGAAATTAAGCTTGGCAATCGCAGCAAGCTCCTGCCCAAGTCCCAGAAACCACTTATACTGCGTTAAAAAGGTCACAGCAATGCAGAAAAACATAACTCATGAGACTTGTCCTATGGACTCCCCAGGAACCTCAGTTTATACTTTCACCTGAAAATCAGGATCAATACTGCCAGAACTGAAGGAGCACCAAAACACGTACAAATAAACTTTCTAGAGGAGAAACTGGAAGAAGCTTCCTCTCTGGCAGATGTTTCAATCGCAAAGCCAAGACACAGCACAAGAGGGATCCCTCCAGCAGCTGCGGTATCACCCTGGGAGCCAGATCCCCTTCCAAATGCCACAAGGACAGAGCAGCACCACGCTTCTCTTTCAACCTCTGCTCTCCTATTTTGTCCTTTTGCTCCCAAAACTGCCTCCAAAATCATTATTCCAAGTACCAAAATACCACAGAAGCCACTGAAGAATCCACATGAAACACATCTGGTCTTCAAACAAATCCATTTATTAGTTTGCCTTTCTCTCCACAGAGGTTTTAGCTGCACTCACTTACGACTTAAAACAAAACAAAAAATCTTTGAGGAACCCAATTCAAATGTTTTGTTTTGCATGTTCCTGGGAGTTTCTTTTTAAAGATACTAAGGTCTGTGCAGTTCTTTGTATCCCTGTATGTTTCCAGACAGCAGTTAAGCTTTTTAAGTTTAGAAAATCACATTTTGATGGAAACTAGCCTTTGGTATATCCAGAGCAGAGCGTGCATGAACAGCTATGTAAAAGCCACATTTTCAATCAATTCTTGCTGCTAAAATTCTACCAAACTATAACTTAAAAGCCTCCACCAGCATGATTTAGATTGAAAAAGTTGCTAAACAGACGGATCCTGCTTCATTTGAAGTGTGAATTTGCAAAGAGAGATCACGTGGTCACAATTCAATGAACTGCTAAATTCAGCCCCAACCTGCAACAACTCCAGGCGTTTGGTGGAAATCTGGAGATCTGTGGTGCCAAGGTGGAGTCAGGCCACATGCACATGAAATGCTTATGAGTTAGAGGTGTTTCAGCTTGAACCCACCTTTCTCCATTACCATGTTTTGCAGAGAAAATTGCCTGGGTTTAGTACCCAGTTGCAGTAAGCTTGGATTAACTGGACAATCTGGAGAAGTGGGTCCATGTGACCCTCAAGGTTCAAAAAGGCCAAGTGCAAGGTCTTGGGATCGAGTATCCCATAAGCAAGTTCAGAGATGACACCAAGCTGTGTGGTGTGGTTGACATGCGTGAAGGACCAGATCAGTCCAGAAGAACCTGGACAGGCTGGAGAAGTGGATGAACCTCATGAGGTTCAACAAGGCTAAGTGCAAGGTCCTCCACCTGGGCCAGGACAACCCCTAGTATCAATCCAGGCTGGGGATGAAGGCATGGAGAGCAGCACTAAAGAGAAGGACTTGGGGATACTGGTGGGTAAAAAGCTGGACATGAGCTGTCAAAGTGCACTAGCCAACTATGTTCTGGGCTGCATCCCCAATAGTGTGGTCAGTAGGTCAGGGAGGGGATTTTGCCTCTGCTCTGCTCTGTTCTGGTCAGACCTCATATGCTGTGCTGGGTCCAGCTTGGGAGCCCTCAGCACAGGAGAGATATGGACCTGTTGGAGCAGGTCCAGAGGAGGCAACAGAAATGATCTGAGGGCTGGAACCCCTCTGCTGTGAGGACAGGCTGAGAGAGCTGGAGTTGGTCAGCCTGGAGAAGTGAAGGTTCAAGGGAGACCTTACTGTGGCCTTTCAGTACTTAAAGATAGGGACAGACGTTTAAGCAGGACCTGTTGTGACAGGACAAGGGGTGATGGTTTTAAACTAAAAGAGGGAGATTCAGACTAGATAGAAGGAAGAAATTTTTTAGACGGAGGGTGGTGAGACTCTGGCCCAGGTTGTTCAGAGAGGTGGTAGATGCCCCATCCATGGAAACATTCCAGATCAGGTTGGACCTTGGGGCTCTGAGCAACCTGATCCAGTTGAAGATGTCCCTGCTCACTGCAATTGGGGTTCAACTAGATGACCTTGAAAGGTCTCTTCCAACCCAAACCAGTCTATGATTCAATGATAATTCAAGAGTTGGACAAGGCACAGGTCCTCTCTGCACGACCAGATGAAGGACACAGCCCCGCAAGTTGAACAAAGACTGGGAAAAGACTCCAGCCCCCAATTCCCACTCACCAAAATTTCCTGACTCAACTGCACTAACCCACCAGGACTTTCTCCTCCTTCTCTTCCTACCCTGACCCTTGATGTAACACTCAGGCACATTTCTGGTCCTCCCTGTTCCCCTCTCCCATGTCTTCCTTCCAGTCTCCCAGCACTGGGAAGGGAATGGAGCAGTCCCTGCTGTACAGCTCTCCTGCCAAACGGAGGTTAATGGTCCCCTCTGGGGTAAGGCAGCTGTAGAGGACAACTTGTTTCTCCAAGCAGTCAAATATAGAACAGGGATGTGAAAATTCAAAGTTCAGACCCTGCTGATGACTCATCTGGGAGGAACAGTAGAGCTGAAGAGGGCAGAACCCCTTCTCCCTGCTTTCTTAAGAAAAAAAAAGCAATTAAAAAGTTAAATATGCTTACAAGTGGAAAGCAAGCTCTTAATTATGGGATAACACACCCATTCCAAGGGGTTCTCTCCCCACCACAGTGTTTTTCTCCCCATTCCAGGAACTCTTCTTCCATCCTAGGCATTCCCTACCCATTCCAGGGGTTTCTCTCCCCATCTGAGAGGTTCTCTCCCAATTCTGGGGATTCCCAACAACAGGCAGTTGAACACATCCGATGGATGCTATTACTCAGCCTGCCTCGAAAACAGACCTTGTGAGGAGACAGGAGCTTGCTCTCCCCAGAGACCAGCTGTGACAAAGCCTGCCCAGCTCTGCCTGTCAGCAGCCTCCATCACACCATCACATGGATATTTACAGAAGGAAGAAGAATGTAAAGACAATTATAAATTATGCTTTAAAAGGGAAAACCATGAAAATAAAGTATAAGTATTTTTTTACTTCATCACCTTAATTTCGACTCAGCTTCTCCAGATGAACATCTAGAGGCAGCTGATAATTTTAATGAGACAGAAAACTTAAGATTGAAAAAAGTCCAAAGTTCACCAGCCCTGCACATCTGCCTCTCAGTCCTGTTTTAAGTCATTAAAATAACCAAAGATTTAGTCAGATGCCTGGAAGGATATTCTTTAAACTTTTAGAAGTGAAAATCTCAATGAAAATCCAGACTTCCAATGAAGAAGATTTTCCCCTATTCTATACATGAACCCTTTTTCTCATGCAACAAATATATCCCACCCTGACAGTGGCTGGACAAGCTGCTCCTGAAGGCCTGAAGACCCTTAAATCCCACGTTTTCCAAAGAATACAATTCTGAAGGCAAAGCTGCAACACCAGTTCATTCATGTGCTTAAGAGAAAGGCAGGAAATGTAAAATACAGAAAACCAGTTAAATCCTGTTGACAAACTCCATGTGGAATGATTTTGTTATCTCATAACCAAAATAAACACAGGAAAAAAGGTTTTAAAAAAATATCCAACCTGCCTCACTTCCTAGAGGAACATATTGAGTAAAATGAGCTCTGAGAGACTTGGACAGGCTGAGAGTTGGGGGAGAGGAACTTCATGAAGTTCAATAAGGGCAAGTGGAGGGTCCTGCATCTGGGGAGGAATAACCTCATGGACCAGGACAGGTTAGGGGTTGACCTGCTGGAAAGCAGCTCTGCAGAGAAGGATCTGGAAGTGGTGGTGGACAACAAGCTGCCCATGAGCCAGCAATGTGCTCTCGTGGCAAACATGTCCAATGTCATCCTGGGTGCATGAAGAAGAGTGTCACCAGCAAGTGGAGGGAGGTTCTCCTCCCCTTTTCTCTGACCTAAGGAGACCACATCTGGAGTCCTGGGTACAGTTCTGGGCTCTCCAGTTCAAGAGAGACAAGGAACTACTAAAGGGAGTCTCTAGGGAGGCTATAAAGACAGTGAGGGGACTGGAGTATCTCTGGGAGGAGGAAAGGCTGAGAGCCATGGGGCTGCTTAGCCTGGAGAAGAGCAGCCCCGAGGGGATCTGCTCAATGCTCATCAAGAGCTAAAGGGTGGGGACAAGGCTGGAGCAGACTCTGCTCAGTAGTGTCCAGGGACAGGCCAAGGGGCAATGGGCACAAACTGGAACCCAGGAGGTTCCACCTGAATAGGAGGAGGAACATCTTTCCTGTGAGGGTTCCAGAGCCCTGGCCCAGGCTGCCCAGAGAGGTTGTGGAGTCTCCTTGTTTGGAGAGATTCCACACCCAGCTGGAGGTGACCCTGGGCAACCTGCTCTGGGTGACCCTGCTTTAGCAGGGGGGTTGGACTAGATGATCCCCAGAGGTCCCTTCCAACCCCATGCTGAGATTCCAGGATTCTGTGTTTAATAACTCATTTTATCCATCCCACAATCACCAACAGCTCTCCGAGTCACAACATTGAGCTGGTGTGTATACTCAGCAAGGACCCAAGCACTCTGCCCTCATTTACCCTGGAGCTTTAACACAACGTGAGGGCTCGTGTTTGCAGAGGTCCTGCCTTCGCGCAAGCTTGACATCACCTGTTATTGTTCCGACAGTTCCGGCAGTTGATGCACTCCACGGGGTCAGCCTGAGGCACTGCTGTGTACATGCCACCATCCTGCAGCAAGAAAGAGAAATCAATTGCTGCTCAAATGTAGCACAGACAGCCATGGAGGAGGCAGTTCAGGTGAAGCGAGTGCCCTAATTTCGCTTCAATTTCAAGCTCTGATCACGCTATCAATCTTCAGATCCGTGCCCCATGACATGGCACAGCAACACTGAGCTATTATACAAAGCTAAGTGGAGTGGGTTTTGCCAGCATGTGTGTCAGAGAAAAGTAAATAACTGCAGATTAGACAAGTATGTGGTCATTTCCCTGGTCTGTTTTCAGCTCAATAGGCTCAGTTTTAATTTAATAAACACACTGTAAATATGTTTATTTTTAACGCTGATGACAGACATGAAAGCAAATTGCTGTTCGTTAGCAAACTGTGCCCGTCTGGGGAGACAGAGGATTAAATGGGGTTGATGTCACAACACAAACCCATCCCACTTTCCTGTAATTACTCCGATTAGATCAGTTTACTTCGCTACACTGATTTTTGAAGCATTTAGTATTTTTACAGATGGGGTAATTCCTCAGCCAGCAATGACTTGGGGTGAGAAGGATTTTGTGTTGTTAGTTTTGGCTGAAGGGGCCATTACAAGCAAGTAAAAATGCCCAGATTAACACATACCTCATTGTTAAGGACTAAGCGGACACTGGTGCGGGAGGTGGGCTACCGCGCTGTGTTCCAGGAGTGGAACCAGTTTGCGAAAGCTCACCTGGCTTTGGAGATCAAGGGGAAGGTGTCCCTGACCACGGCAGCGGAGTTGCAGCTAGATGATGTTTAAGGTCCCTTCCAACCTAATCCATTCTACGATTCTATGATTTCAAGTGGTAGGTAACTTCTAACAATCCCTACTTCTGCTAAAAAGGGGGTTACCCTTAAGTTTTTGAGGCTACCCAGTGCAATAGAGAGCACTGAGGAAATGCCTAATTAGCCTTGATTGCCATCCTGTCCAGTTTCTCTCTTCCTCATTTAGCCCAATCAATGAAACAATAAAGAGAGTCCTAACGAGGATGAGAACATCCTGTTCCTCTGCAGTGCTTCACCCGCATGCCAGCCACAGTCCTTCTATGCGGGAAGAGATTGCATGACTCAAACCTTCTACAACATAGAATCACAGAATTGTTTTAGTGGGAAGACACCTTTAAGAAAAACACTCCAGCCACCAATCCAGCACTGCTAGGTGGAGTGGGGAAAAGAAACTCAACCCAGTCAACTCTTTGCAGCAAGAGAGCAGCATTGCACATCCCATCCTGTGGCACAGAGGAGCTCCACACACCGAGACATGAGTTACCACATAATATTTCTCCCAAAACAGTAAAAATAGGAGGAACAAAACATCAGCATGAGCCCCTGAGCTTCCTCATAACTGACCTTTCAAGATCTTCCCTTCCTGAGGGCTTTTAAAGTTGGAGACTTTTGGAGAGTCTCATCCACAGGTCCAGAAAACACAGTTTGGGCCTCAGTTGCTCTTGGAAGTAATGAAAAATACAGGGGGTGTTGGTTGACAGCAGCTGAAGACAAGCCAGCAGTGTGCCCAGGTGGCCAAGAAGGCCAACAGCATCCTGGCTCGGATCAGCACTAGCATGGCCAGCAGAACTAGGGCAGGGATTGTCCTCCTGGGATGGGCACTGGGGAGGCCACACCTCAAATCCGGGGTTTAGTTTTGGACTCCCAACTTCAAAAAGGACACTGAGGTGCTGGAGTGTGTCTGAAGATGGGCAATGAAGCTCGTGAAGGGTCTGAAGCACAGGTGTTGCGAGGAGCAGCTGAGGGAACTGGGGTTGGTTAGCCTGGAGAAAAGGAGGCTCAGGGGAGACCTTCTTGTTCTTTCCAACTCCCTAAAAGGGGGTTGGAGTGAGGTGGGGGTTGGGTCTCTTCTCCCAGCAAACAAGTGACAGGACAACAGGAAATGACTTCAAATTGTTTATGGGGAGGTTTAGGTTGGTTATTAGGAAAAATTTCTTCATTGAAAGAGTGGTTAAGCATTGGCACAAGCTGTCATGGGCAGTGGTGGAGTCACCATCCCTGGAGGGGTCTAAAGGCCATGTAGATGTGGTGCAGAGGGACATGGTTTAGTGGTGATCTGGAAGTGCTCGTTATTGGTTGGAATGGATGATCTTAAAGGTCTCTTCCAATCTAAATGATTCTGTGTTTCTTTGATTTTAAAGGTCTCTTCCAA
Organism: Galbula dea; assembly: GCA_013399015.1. Lineage (NCBI taxonomy): Eukaryota > Metazoa > Chordata > Aves > Piciformes > Galbulidae > Galbula > Galbula dea. The sequence continues at coordinate 330,722 of VWZX01008139.1, forward strand.
CCTTAATGATATGATTCTACAAAAAACAGTACTTTCTTGCCACATGAGCAGAGCAAAGAGAGTCAGGTGAAGAACCAACTGGTCTGGCCTCCAAGCTGGAGTTAACTGAAGTGGCAACTACTGTGCAAGTGCTAATTTGTTGTTCAATAAAGAATAAAGTGCTTGTGTTCAATTACTAACACAAACAATAGCCCCGTGTTTTTACCCTCCCCAAACAGCATGCGTTATTCAGACTTTTGAACTTTTTCTTTCAGTTTTCCTGATTAATCTTCACAGTTTTGAGTAAGTTTAGTAAGTTTGAATGCAAGCCATCTGTTTCCACAGACAATAATGAAATCATTATTCTCCCTTGGAAACAGGACACAGCTCAACAAACGAAGGATTTTTCCCCAATGTACAAAGGCTGGATCACAGACCTAAATTATTTTTTCATTTTATTTTTGATTTCAAAATAAAAAAAATGAGCCTGTCTCAACAGTCACAAACAAGGGGCTGCAAAAAAAAAAACCCCGACGGCATTATTACGTTGCTGCATTTCAAGACGTATGGGGCATTTGGTTTTATGGAACCTCCTGCTACATTCGTGCTTTGCCATAATTAATAGCATTGCTTCAGAGTTCCAGATCTGAAACAGGTGGGGGAAAAATGGGCGATCCATAAAGCTGCTATAATTAAATCTATTTAACTTGAAGATTGAGAAATACCATATGTACAAGTAAAGTATCTCAGCCCAGTACCGAAGCATTCTCAGCGCTTACACGCTGTTAGGAGGAGGGTAGAGGCAGATTTCCCAGAGTAAGTGGAATTCTTGCTGTCATTCGATATACTCAAATGAAAACCATGATGTTTGTATCAGAAATATCAGCCCAGTTGCTTCCTCTGGGATAAGGAATTTAGTGGAACTGGCTGTTATCAGTGGATGAGTATTTCCTCCACCCAATTAACTCTGCGTCTACAGCCTCCCAATAAATCCCCAGGCTCTGGGCTGAGCCTCCCACCCACTGGAAGAGCTTACGTTCACAAGGTGGTGGGGATGTTCGTAGTCCACATGCGTCCTGGGCAGGGAGTTGCCATGCCCGGGGTACAGCCCAGCTCCTCCATTCACGATTCCATTAACTCCATTACCAACTTGATGGTGGACATGTGGACAGCCATTGGCGAGGCCACCCTTGCTCAGGAAGTTTCCGTGGATGCTGCCGTTGACTCGGCTTGTGCCAGGTAAGGTTGTGTACTCAATCATCTGCCTGTTGATGTCTGCTCCTTGATAGAGATAGCCAGGAGGGTCATATTCTGCAAAGGACAGAAATGAGCATCTCTAAGAAAGAAAAGAAACTTACTCTCTCTTTCTACTGCTTTTGTAAATTAACTGTAATATCCAAGTGCTTAGTATGCAAACATCGAAATGGAAAACAGCCATACCCTGCAGAACAAACCAGGAATGTTGGTGTGAAAGGTTTCAGCTGATGCTGAAGAGCATCCTGAAAACAGGCCATTTGTATAATCAATAGGCTCTCTGCTATCTGTTCTGGACTATGTCCAGAAAACATCTTTAGGCTGCAGCTGAAGACACTATCTTATCTCTCAAGAGGTTTTGCTTCATTTCTCTTTGCCAGAGAGTAAGGACATTTAAAATAATGACTGGCCATGGAAGGAGCAAGGCTGATTCATGCATTAGGAACAGTAAAGACTAGTGTGGAAATTCTGCTGGCGCAGAACAGTTTGGTGGCTACAGAACACCCTGCAAAGCTCTATCTCCAGCATGTCTGCTGGAACCTCCTAGTTGCAAACAGGAAGCTTTTCCTTATTAACACCTCTAAAAGATCTGGTTGCTGAACTCCACTTTACTGTGGAGGAACTGATAGGTAAGAAGGGACTTGTCCTCCAAGTGCTGCAAGTTCTTTTTCTTTCCGGAGAGAGAGAGATCCAGGGTTTACCCCTCTACATTTTAATAAGTTCTTATGATTACACATGAGTTCTGCCACTGCATTCAGCAGAATCACAGAATCATGGAATCATTTAGGTTGGAAGAGACTGTCAAGATCATCAAGTCCAACTGCTAACCAGCAGTGTCAGGTCACCACTTAACCAGGGCCCTCAGCACCACATCTACACAGCTTTTAAACCCCTTCAGAGATGGTGACCTCACCACTTCCCAGGGCAGCCTATGCCAGGCCTTGACAACTGTTTCAGGGAATATATTTTTCCTCATGTCCAACCTAACCCTGCCCTTGTACAACCTGAGGCCATTTCCTTTTGTCCAGTCACTTGTTCCTTGGGAGGAGACCAACAACCACCTCACTCCAACGTCCTTTCAAGCAGTTGTCAAGAGCAAGGAGGCCTTTCTCCAGACTAAACAACCCCAGTTCCCTCAGCCAGTCCTCACAAGACTTGTGCTCTAGACCCCTTAAATTTAAACATAAGCTGAAGAAGCTTTGCCCAGGCATTTCACAAACCATTCTTTGGGTGAAACTGCAGCACAACTGTGCAGCAACGATGCAAGCACCAATGAAGAGAAATGGTGACACTGCTGCTCTTAAAAAACCCTTAATTTCTTCAACTAAAGTGCGCCTAGAAAGTACAAGTCTCTAAAAAAATGTCTTCTAACAGGAAACTGCTTCCCATTCATAAAAAGTAACATGAAAGTTACTAATTTCACTCCGATAATATTTTCATAATGAGCTCTGGGGAACACAGGACTCAGTATTGGGCCTGTTCTCTTTAATATCGTTGTCAATGATCTGGACAAGGGTATTGAGGGCACCCTCAGTCAGTTTGCAGACAACAGCAATTTGGGTGGGAGTGTTGATCTGCTGGAGGGTAGCAGGCTCTACAGAGGGATCTGGGCAGGCTAGATTAATGGGTCAAGGCCAATGGGTTGAGGTTCAACAAGGCCAAGTGTTGGGTCCTGCACTACAGTCACAACAACCCCATGAATGCTCCAGGCTTGGGGGAGAGTGACTGGAAAGTTGCCTGTGGGAAAAAAAGGCCCTGGGGGTGTTGGTCAACAGCACTTGAATATAAGCCAGCAGCATGCCCAGGTGGCCAAGAAGGAAAAGGGCACGCCGGCTTGGATCAGCACTAGTGGGGCCAGCAGGACTAGGGCAGGGATTATCTTCCTGTACTGGGTGCTGGTGAGGCTACAGCTTCAATCCTGGGTTCAGTTTTGGGCTCCTGCCTCCAACAAGGACATTGAGGTGCTGGAGTCTGTCCAAAGAAGGGGACGAAGCTGGCAGTCTCAAGTTGTGGCAGGAGAGGTTTAGGCTGGACATTAGGAAGATCTTCATTTCAAAAGAGTGGTTAAGCATTGAAAGAAGCTACCCATGGCAGTGGTGGAATCACTATCTCTGGAAGTGTTCAAAAAGCATGTAGATGTGCTGAGGAACATGGTTTAGTAGTAACTTGGCAGTGTTAGGTTAATGGTTGGACTCGATGATCTTGGAGGTGTTTTCTAACCTTAATGATTCTAAGATTCTATGAAATCAAGAATAACTCACTCTGCATGGTGTTCTGCTGGCGGTTCTTCCACAGGCACATGGCGATGAAGACAATGAGAATAAGGACCATCACACCCAGGACACAGCCCACGATCAGGTACAGCATGTCGCTGCTCCGAACGGGGCCGTGGGAAGGGCCAGTTCCACTTCCCCCCACCCGCTCAGGGGGATTCGGTGGTGTACTCAGGTCCCTCACTGGGTACTCAGATGCTCCTGGTATGCGTTTCACTGGAGGAAATAAGAGACAAGTACAGGAATGTTCACTAGATGTGTTTTTTTCATTATGAAATTAAAATAATTAGTGCAGAGCTAGAATCCTAATGCCTCAAAGAGAAAGCTTCCAAGTCAATATTAGAACCCACAGTGAGAAAGCCCACTGCTATTGGGTAATAGCTATTTGCCTTGGAAAATGGTTATTATCCAGCTCACTAACCCTCTCATTGAGGTCGCTTGCAACTTTAACAAGCAACTTGACACACACGTGGCTTGAACTGCACTAAAGAGCCGAAATCTTTCCACTTCTGAGGTCAGGGAAAACCACAACATGTGTTTTTATCGCATAACTGCTGCCAGATCCTACTTTTATCTGAGGTGAACCCTGCTGACCCCCTTTTCAAAACCATACTGTTGAAGATACTGAGGGCTGCAGAGAAAATCACTGAAAACAAGATGCTGCTTTAACTCAGACATTCAAGAAACAGAAAATCACAGAATCATTAAAGTTGGAAGAGATCTTTAAGATCATCAAGTCCAACTGTCAGCCTATCATCACCATGCCACTAAACCGTGGTTTTCAGCTCAGATTAGTTTCATTTGACACTAAAAGAGGTGCCTGGCTTAGGAGTGAAGCTGGTCAGAGACACAAGCAACAGGTATCTTAGAGAAGGTGGATCATCCTGTTAGACATTTTAAGAGAGAATCAGTATGAATAGCAGATTATATCTCTCCAGTTCGAAAATTAGGGAGGAAAGTTATATTTCTTGCAGGAAGAAAATAAAAGTGTGTGCACAGCCTGAAGCCCTGCAGCTTCTAGCCCTTCTTTCAAATTCACTACTAAATTTTGATGTTTCCGCTCCTCAAGGGCATTTAAAAAAAAAAAATACCCACATTTTTTCATAGCACTGCATTTGAAGTTTACTGTCTGCATTTTCCCTTTACAGCCTTACTTGGGTTTAGAGATTAAAGGAGACAGGAATTCTTTGCAAAATAAATGTGACTGCCATATCTGACACTTCCAGAGAACAGTGCAAACTCTGTGCCAGAGGCATGCAGGATTAGCGATGGAGGCAGCCAACACAACCATCAATTGCTGTGGTCTGCACTTATACAACGTGTCACAGAGCCCTGAAGACATAAAACAGACGTACAAATCAATGCTGTCATCTTCAAGAGAATGGTTGTCTCCTGAGGAGAGGCTTATCAGCACAGCAGAAAAAAAGCCACCACCCCAACCCTCCTCTATTCTGCCCTAGGGAGGCCACATCCAGAGTACTGTCTCCAGTTCTGGGCTTCTCAGTTCAAGAGGGACAAGGAACTACTGGAGAGAGTCCACCAGAGGCTCTGAAGATGCTGAGGGGACTGGAGCATCTCTGGGAGGAGGAAAGGCTGAGAGCCCTGGGACTGCTTAGTCTGAAGAGCAGCCCCAAGGGGATCTGCTCAATGCTCATCAAGAGCTAAAGGGTGGGGTCAAGAGGATGGGGCCAGACTCTGCTCAGTGTAGTGGTGCCCAGGGACATGCCAAGGGGCAATGGGCACAAACTGGAACACAGGAGGTTCCATCTGAACAGAAGGAGAAACTTCTTTGCTGCGATGGTGCCAGAGCCCTGAAGCATGCTGCCCAGAGAGGTTGTGGAGTCTCCTGTGGAGAGATTCCAAAGGCATCTGGAGGTGATTCTGGGCAACCTGCTCTGGGTGACCCTGCTTTAGGAGTGGGGTTGGACTAGAACCCTGGAGGTCTCTTCCAACCCCCACCATGCTGGGATTCTGTAACCCACAGCTACAAATCTCTCTCAGGCCAGGGAAATCTGCAGAGCTTTGCTAAGAGACTTTCCCTGGAGTGCAAGGTATCAGTGTCCATATGTTCAAAACAATCCCTACTTCGGAAGACAAAACAATCCTTGAAACATTCCAGAAAATTACAGCCTTCAGTGCAGCTGACTTTTGCATTGCAAAAAAAGATAAAAATTCAGTGCAGCAGATGTTTTGTGCCTCAAACCAGCACCTTCACAGGGTCCTGTGAGTGAGTAGCTGCAGCGCTCACCTTTGGTTTCACAGATCATCACATTGCTGTACTCGCTCTCTCCCCCCTCATTATAGCACTGCATTTTGATGTCATAAGATGTTTCTGGCTGCAGGTGGTTTATCAAGTGCCACTGCTTCGTACCTGGGGGGAAGAAAAAAATACATTGGTTGTGTTTCATTTACTTGCCTGAGCCTGAATTTGGTGCGAGTGTCTTGCAGCGTCTTTGACTGTGAAATGCAGCACGAAAGTCTTTATTAACCATTTGTGGACTTATGTGAAATCACGAAACTTGCTTTTTCTTGTGAAATACTGTCAGAACAATCTTTTGATGATTAAAAGTGGGGCTTGTTGCATTTTCAATTGATTTTTAAACCTCTACAAAACCCAGAATTTGCTAAACTGAAAAAACCAGACATCTAAGTTTCCAGCATCTGCACATTTAAAATCAATAGCAGTTCTGTGCATCTTAAACACCAAACTGCTGACAGGTTTAGGATGGGTTATGTTGGCTATTTACAATACACTGGGCAAATAACAAGTAAAAAGTGGCACAGAAAACAGATTGAAACCTGGTATAGTGGAAGAACATCACTGTGATAAGACCCTCTCCCTGTCTGCAATCCCCTGGGATCCCTTGAAACACGAGGCATCGATCAAAGCTGCTCATTCTTCACAGGAAGGATTCATCTGCATTGCTCAACTTCACCAAAACCGCAAGTAATTGAACGTGCATTTTATTAAACCTACTAGGAAACGGAGGGAAGACAGCGAGGCTGCCTCTCGTGCTGCCTGCCCCTGCAGAGACGGATCCTGAGCCAAGCAATCTTCTCTAATAGGGAGGGTTTGTCATCTCTGGCTGCTGGCCAGCATTTCATTTAGACACCCTCCTGAAGTACTGAGCACTTTGGTATAAATCACTCTCAGTTTTTACTTTCACAGGCTTGTGACAAATTTTAATAAACAGCAACTTTTTTTTTTTTTGGTAGGGAGTTTAATTAACTCTTTGATTGCTCATAACCCCTCTTGGAAAATACCACCTTGAACTGTTTCCACTGTTTCTAAGAAACTGTCATACCACCTACTGATTTAAGCATTAATAAAACCCACTCAGCCGGTGGGGGGGCTGTCACTGTGACTCTGTTCCAACCCCTCCAGGACCCAAGCCCAGGTGCTCCAGCGAAAAAGGGGCAGGGGATATGCAGGAGGACCTCATCCTGCTTCGGGAGGGGACACATGGCATGGTCCAAGATCCGTCCCTTGCACGCTGGGTGTCCCAAGTGAGAGCAGACAAGCCCTGGCTGAAGTTGGAACCAGCCTCCCCCAAAATCGCACGTTTTCCGAGATTCCTACTTGGTTTCCCGTCGCCCCCACCCCCAAGCATTCCTTTCAGTAATTACTACACCAGGTTTTAGGTTTCCGCTTCAAACCATTAGTGGAACTGGAATCAGTACAGGCACTTTAACTGTCCTCTTCGTGCACCATTAGCAAGGAAAAACATTTAAACAACTGACATCAGACTGCATTTACATTTAAAATTCAATCTCCACGACCCTCGAAACAGAGAAATTCAGACCATCAAGCCCAAGCAGGGCTGATTTTGCTTTGCTTTTGCTGTGATACCAAGGAGCCATCTGAGCCAAGTGTTTAGCTTTAAATAAAATCTGATTTTGCCTGTAGCGGCATTTTTAAAGAGAAAAGAAAGGTTTTGTGCAGAGTTTTGAACGTCTCGAAAGACAAGACTTAACAGGAAACGGTAAGGAAAGCCTACGGCAAGTACTTAGCTAATACAGGCATCACACCACTTTTTCCACAACTCATGCAGACATTTCAAGATAAAATTCCCTGTCAAAAAACAGACAGATTAATTCAAAGGTAAAAGAGGGGGGAAAAAGTGAAGAACAAGTGATTTATGGCAAAAATACCTTCAGTCACATGTTTCTCCACATATTTCACATCAAATGCTTCTAATTGCACTTTAAATGAAAATAGCTCTTTTCTTTCCCCCCCCTCGAAAAGGTAATTCAGCAGAGCACAGTACAGAAAGTTGAAGTATTTCCACCGACTGAGATTCTGTTCCAGGCTCTGGTGGAGCAGAGCAGCTGCTAATGGTTTCAGACTGCCACAAAGAGTTCGATACATGCACACAGTGCTCGGAAAAAAATCAGAAACAACCTCATTTCACAGCACTGCACTGAACTAACTGCTCAGTGCCTAAGATTTATAAACACACAAGCCCTGCCTAGTAAAGGCTAAAATACATTTGCAGATGAAGGTGCAGACGGTGTAAGCTTCTTTAAAGCAATGCTGAGCCGAAACTTTATGTCTTTAACAGCTTTAGAGTGTGCAAAAACTTATGTGACACATCAAAGTATCATGTGGAGTATTGTCTAGCAGGGGAAAGTTTTCAAAATAAAGGTCCATTCCTCTTGTAACTGAAATAAATGAAGGGGGGGTGGAAATAATTAACCTCATTGGGACAGAATGAGATCACTGCATTTACTCAGCCCAAGCAATAACTAAAATATTTTTAAAAGGGTTTTCCACTTCTGGACTAATATAGACATTATCTAATAACTTCTTCCAGGAAAATGATGATCTAATATGCACAGGGGAAAAAAAAATAACCTGATTAAAAGGCAAAATGAAGCACAAACATACCTGCGTTTGCAGCATACTACAGCACTTGAGGCTAAAAGTACCTTCCTTATAGCAGGGTAAGCAATTAGGCAGGGTAAGAGGAGAGGAGGGCGATTACACAGAAAGCGAAGCCAGCTGGTTATTGGTACAGACACAGTTACCCTGGGTTAAATCCCAGTTTAAAACTGACCTACATTAAAACCAGTTTAAAATCAACCTACGTTAAGGACCTGCAGCAGCTTAACAAGACAAACCTAAACCCAGTATGTAGTTCTCAAGTTTCCATGTAGAAAAGGTTTCAGAAGGAAGAAACAAGTTCATGTGTGGGCAGAACTTGATGTTATGTAGTTGAGATGGTTACTTCTGTTGAGATATATTGTAAAGACAGAGTCAGGGAAAAGCAGTTTTGATTTCATATAAACACAGCCAACACGGCTACACAATGTTCTTCCCCACCGAGCAGCAGGATTCAGCGTGTGTACACAGTACCGTACCTTCCACAATATCCCTCTTGTAGTCACTGTCATTGTCGCTGTCTGTAGGCCGGTAATAGATGTAAAACCCTTGGATGGGTGTGTTGTTGTTGCTGGATGTAATGTACTAAAAGAGAATGTTAAAAGACTGCATTAGAGAAGAAAAATGTTGAGTCCTGCTGAGTTGTCATCGCTGAATATCTTATCGCCATGAAATATGTGGGTTTTTAATAAGGTTGTGCAAGGGAAGTTTGCAGAGAAACCACTCGAAACAAGGAGGGCAGCGAGGGGACAAGAGGCTGAGCTGGGGCTGACATTTCCCTCCCACATCACTTTCCAAACCCTTAATTAGGGTTTGACCACGAACGGCCTGAGAATTCACGTGGTTCACAGAAATGGAGAAGTTCAGACCATTTTTACTTCAGAAAGAGTTAAGGTCACTCTAAAATTCAGCTCAAGAATATTTTACTTGAAGTTATGCAGCCTCCTGAGGAACCAGAGGTTATTTTAAGTTCATTATCCTTAACATCTCTTAAGGCTGAGCTAGCAGAGCAAACTAACACTGGGAACTTTGCACGTTAAATCCTCCAAAGTATACCAGGGGGTTAGATTTCAAAACAAGAGCAAAGAATTTCTGTGGGTTTCAGTAAGGACTTTAAAGTACTTGTTTACAAAAGACGAGGTAACAGGGGAAAGGAAAAAATGTTTCTCTAAGGCAAAACCTCCACTGGATGCAAGGGAAGGCAGCAGGCTTTAAATGCTGCACCCGCATCCAGCCATCCCAGCCTGGATTGACAAAAGCAGCAGGAATTCCAGGAAATTAAGCCCATTTGCTCACAGCTCATGGCATGAAGAAGGGTTTGGATGGAGTTAAGCCCACTGGTGCCTCTTGATACGTCTGTGCCAAAGCAGGTGGACTAAGGCGGCTGCAGCTTCTCACTGGAGCTGCCAGTTGGGCTCACATCTGGTGTAACCCGAGGAGGTGGTGCCTGGCATCCCCAGGGAGCTGGAAGGGGAGAGCAAGGCAGAGGAAGGCTGGGAGACAGAGCAAGAGAGAGCAAACAACCCAGAGGGCTGCTGAGTAGGACGAAAAAGAGTTTGGAAAAGGACTTTGGAGGCATATGGCGTATTAAGTTACCCAATTCTGCCACACAAGCATGAAGTTATCTTAGACCTCTCTAGGAACAAGATCATCTCAGTCTTGGGGGCTGAACTGCTACTCATTACTCTGCCATCAGCTCTGAATCCTTGACTTTAAAGAGCCACAGGAATAAAAATTGGCCTGCAACTGTGAGAAGAGCAGGAGACAATTACACCTACCGTCCACTTCAACATGATCTGAGTGTCACTGATCGCTTCGGTATAAGCTATGTGAGGTCCTGCGATAGGGCGGTTGGAAAAGCGGCTGGTGAACCCAGCTACTTGGTAAGGGCGAGATGCGGCACTGCGTGGGCTCTCCCCATAGTTGTTCATAGCAATCACACGGAACCTATACATTTCTCCTTTTAAGGGAAGAAGTGAATGAAAGAAGACATTGTAGCAAAACAAGCACTAGAAAGAGGATTCAAGGAGAGACTAAACAGATTAGGAAGTGCTTTTTGCACAACATCCAATTAGAAGTAGTATTCATTGCCACAGACTAATGTGGATATCAGAAATATAAACAGCTTCTAAAAGCAATGAGGGAAATTCACTCAAGAAAAATCCAACTTACGCACAGAGATGGAGATGCCTCCATCGCCTTGGGAAGTCCCTAAAACTGGGGGCACAGTGAAGATGCTTCAAAGAATAGCCACTGTCACCCATTCCCCCTGCCTTTGCACTCCTTCCCCAAGCTTTCAGGGAGCAATTAGGACAGATATTTTCCATTAATGCCTTTTTCTCTTTTTGTATTCTAAGTGCTTACTAGAAGGACAATTAAGTTAAAAATAACAATAACACACAAGCCTCCTTGACACATCAACAAGTATTAAATTATGTTGGGGCTTTTTTTTCCACTTGGAAAGCCAGAAATCAATTAATGTAATCAGCTTCTATTGGACACCAAAAACCCCTAACCAACTAGGAACAGGGTAACACAAACTGAAATTTAAATGAAACAATGAAAGAGTTGCAGCATTCTCTCGGCAGGAGCACAGCTCTCTAAGCAAAGACAACAGCAATAAGAGCAGAGGTGAAAGATAATTTTTAATACCTGGCTCCAAATTCCGTACTTCCACAGACAGCTTGGAAGGAGAAATGTTATCAGCTGCAATTAGCCAGTCGCTGTTCCGACCCAGGCGTTTATACTCCACTTTAAAGGCAGTAATGGGGGAGCCTCCGTTTGCTCGTGGTATCCATGTGACATAGACAGATGATTCTGATGCTGTGGAGATTGTGGGTCTGTCAGGAGCTTCTGGAACTGAGATGAGAAATTCAGTTACAAGAGGATTAGAGTCAGATGAAGCTTCATTTCCTGTAGCGACCAATTAAACTAGCTGCTGATGATTAAATTAGACTTAACAAGGAGAGTCATAAAGCCTCCTGCAATAATTACTCCCTTTACTCTTCTGGAAAAGATGCTTGAAGAGCAGAAAACAGAGGAATGAATTACTTTATCAACATAATAATCAAAAAAAGATATGGTGTTCCACTACCCCAAACCGTCCCTACACGGAAACAGAAACACATACTAAGTAAACAGGGAAAGTTATCCTTTTCAAAACCCCAAAATTCCCCCAAACTCAACGAGACTTCAACCTATCCACACCAATGAGCACTGTATCGCTGGAGAAATGAGAGCGAAGAGCAAACAAAGCATGCAATGAAGGATATACTTACTGACCTCACTTGAAGTTACAGACAGCAGTGGAGTGGAACAGAGAGAAGGGAAAGAACTGGTGTTAGTAAACCTGGTGATAATCATTCCGATGACCAACAAGAGCTTCACTAAAGTAGCCTGTGCTCACTAACATGGAGCCAGATGCTGCTGAGAAGAGGAACTGAGCAAGGAACAGTGAGCCAACAGCTTTGGGGTATGAAGCAGGCTGGGCCCCTCTGTGTGGCTCCTCTGATATTTAGCACTGTCACCAGTGTGCAGTGCTCCTCACCTGCATTAATAAACCTCTTTCTTGCCATTTGGTCTTACCCAAACATTAGAAATAAAATCACCTTTGAGGTCTGTCAGTGGGACAGGCAGACTTCCGGATGGGGGTCTTCCCTGTGAATGTGACAAGGTCTCAGCCCCTTAGTAAATTTGCCTGAATCAGGTCAATGAGTTCAAAGGCTGAGGTGAGGACAAAAAGGACATGCCATTTTTACTGGAAACCAGGCTAAAAATCACACCTACTGGGAAGTGGTTGTATCTTCTTAGCACACGACTTATGAGGAGTGGTTGAGTGAGCTGGGGTTGTTTAGTCTGGAGAAAAGAAGGCTCAGGGGAGACCTTCTCACTCTCTCCAATTACCTGAAAGAAGGTTGGAGCCTGGCAGGGGTTGGTCTCTTCTCCCAAGGAACAAGTGACAGGACAAGAGGAAACAGCCTCAAGTTGCGCCAGGGGAGGTTTAGGTTGGACATGAGGCACAATTTATTCCCTGAAAGGGTTGTCAAGCCCCGGCACAGGCTGCCCAGGGCAGTGGTGGAGTCACCATCCCTGGAGGGGTTTAAAAGCTGGGTGGATGTGGTGCTGAGGGCCAAGGCTTAGTGGTGACCTGGCAGTACTGGTTAATGGTTGGGCTGAATAATCTTAGAAGTCTTTTCCAACCAAAATGATTCTATCATTCTACGATTCTTGCCATCAGAAATACGCCTATCCCTGGGAAGCCCCAGGAAAACATTTAGAACAGATATAATCCACTCTTAGAACTCTGACAGGAGCATTTCCCATTTCCCTTCTCCTCTGAATCTTTCACAGTGGAAGAGAAAACCAGAGCATTTGGCAAAGGCTTAAAAACAAGCAGCAAGAACATGTGTTACACAGGAAAGACTTATTTTTTGAGAATCACACATGCAGGTAACAGCACCCTTTGAAATATTCTATGTTCACTAGATCAGGGTATGCATTTGCTAAATGCACAGCTTCAAATACCCCACTGCAGACTACAAAGGCTGTAAGAAACACAGTCGTACTTAGTGACTTAACATTGCTGTGGAAATCAGAGGTAGCAAGGCAGGTCGTAAAAACTCCCCAACTGCAATAAGGCTGCCCAGTTAACCCCCAAAACTATCATCTTTTACTCTGGAAACACAGAGAACAGAAAACCTCGCAGACATCTGACCACACTCACAATAGAGAGGAAAAATACTTGTATCAAAGAAGCCAAGGTAGGACACAGAGGAGGTCATACAAGCACTTAAGAGTAGTAACCAGCACAAGTGGACTTCGGTACATCTGTTTGTGAAAGCTTAGAGCACATGGATTACAAAGGATCCATTGACCTACCTCCGCTGTGGCGAGACAGCTCTGGAAGGACGACACCAAAATTATTTGCCCCTTCATGAACGATGGGGTGCTTGGGAATGCCTACGGGTGGAGAGGGAGCCTGGGTGTTCTTCAGGGATGATGTTCTTTCTAAGAAACATTTGATACACAGGAATTATGTGAGAAAATGCTGTTCATTGACCATCTCTACATATTCACTCACTAACATCTTCAGGTCTGCACTTTGCAGAGAAGCTGCTGGTTCCTGCCTGGGTTTCAAAGCCCTCTGGCATCATGAAATCTCAACAGACAGTGAAAGAAAAAAGTGCATGAAGAAGACAGTGAACAGCAGGTCAAAGGAGGTTCTCCCCCACCTCTACTCTGACCTAATGAGGCCACATTTGGAATTGTGGGTCGAGTTCTGTGTTCCCCAGTTCAAGAGGTACAAGGAACTACTGGAGAGAGTCCAGCAGAGGCTCTGAAGATGCTGAGGGGACTGGAGCATCTCTCTAGGTGCTGCTGGGGTTGTTTGGCCTAGAGAAAAGCAGCCCCAGAGGGGATCTGCTCAATGCTGAGCAACAGCTAAAGGGTGGGGTCAAGAGGATGGGGCCAGACTCTGCTCAGTGTAGTGGTGCCCAGGGACAGGCCAAGGAGCAGCGAGCACAGACTGGAACCCAGGAGGTTCCATCTGAATAGGAGGAGAAACGTTTTTGCTGTGAGGGTGCCAGAGCCCTGAATCAGGCTGCCCAGAGAGGTTGTGGAGTTTCCTTCTGTGGAGAGATTCCAAACCTAGGTGGATGTGATCCTGGGCAACCTGCTCTGGGTGACCCCACTTTAGGAGTGGGGTTGGACTTGAACCCCAGAGGTCTCTTCCAACCCCCACCATGCTGAGATTCTGTGAACAATGCTACAGAAGCTGTGTCTGGCCACTGCTGGACCCAGGACACTGGGCTGAGCAGACTTTTGGCTTGTGCAGTACATATGTATCATGGATTCCTAAGATTTTAATACATTACATTAAGGGGCCTATAGAAAAGATGAGGACAGACTTCTTAGCAAGACCGTTGCGACAGGACAAGGGGTGATGGTTTGAAACTACAAGAGAGAGATTTAGACTAGAGAGAAGAAATTTTTTTATGCTGAAGGTAGTTAAATATTGCCTCAGGTTGCCCATAGAGATGGTAGATGTCCAATCCCTTGAAGCATTCCAGGTCAGGTTGTCTGGGGCTGTAAGCAACCTGATGTAGTTGAAGATGTCCCTGCTCACTGCTGGGAGGTTGGACTAGTTGACTTTTTAAGGTCCCTTTCAACCCAAACCGTTCTGTGATTCTTTGTAAAATATTAAAGTGATCCAGTATTACAAATATCTGAGTTTTGCAAGCTTAACTGTCCAGCCAGCAGGGTCCAAGCTTGAAAGAAAATATTGCTTTGATTAGAAAAGCTCTTTTGCTTGTTGCTGTCTGTGTGCAACCATCAAAACAGCAGAGATTTTCACTGAGGTGTGCACAAAGCAAACCAGGAGCAGTTTTGTTGTTACATGAAAACTTGGAGCTGCAGAGAGTTTCTTCTGTGATATTCTACAAAGCCTGAACCAGGACAGGCTGCTCCCTGACTTAGCTCCAAAGGAACCTTAATCATCATCCCAAAAATAATTTTATCAATCTTTTAATAGCTTCTATTTCCCAACAGCCCTGGAAATACACGGGAAAGCTTGCCCTACAGCTATTTCAGCTGTTAGAGGCTGTTCTTTAGCAATTAAATTGTAGAACATTTCATACATGGCCTTGCAGACAACACACAGCTGAGGTAATTCAAATAAATGTCCTCTCAGAAGTTGAGGACACAGGGAACATTGTGCTGCACCTACCTTTGCTGGTGCGAAATGTCAGCATAGCAGGCTGGCCTTCACCAGCAGCACTCCTCGCCACCATCAAAACTTCATAGAGGCTGGAAGGCTCCAGCTCCGTGAGCCGCAGCTCATTCTCGCTGCCAGGGACACGCACAGTGTGCCAGCTTCCCACTGCGCTGACGCTGTCATCCAGCTGCACAGGACAGGGAGAGAAAGCTCAACATCAGAATTGCTTAGAGCACACGGCAATACTCAAATCACTCAGCACTTCCACAGGCAAGCAACCTTGCTCATTTGCCAAAACTCCTCATGCTTTCCTTTATATATCTACAGTTTGTCTCCAAGTATTTCTGCCACAAATCAGCAGTTTTGCAACCTCCTTCACTCTGTGGAGAAGGACCTGGGAGTGCTGGT
Source organism: Galbula dea (assembly GCA_013399015.1). Taxonomy (NCBI): domain Eukaryota; kingdom Metazoa; phylum Chordata; class Aves; order Piciformes; family Galbulidae; genus Galbula; species Galbula dea. Next base: position 346,230 of record VWZX01008139.1, read on the forward strand.
GGATAACAAGTTGCCCACGAGTCAGCAATGACTTCATGTCCAAGAAAGCCAATGGTCTCCTGGGGTGCATGAAAAAGAGTGCCACCAGCAGGTCAGGGGAGGTTCTCCTCTTCCTCTGTTCTGACCTAAGAAGGCCACATCTGGAGTCCTGGGTCCAGTTCTGTCTCTCCAGTTCAAGACAGACAAGGAACTACTGGAGAGAATCTAGCAGAGACTCCCAAGATTCCAAGGGGACTGGAGTATCTCTGGGAGGAGGAAAGGCTGAGAGACCTGAGGCTGCTTAGCCCGGAGAAGAGCAGCCCCAGAGGGGATCTGCTCAATGCTGAGCAACAGCTAAAGGGTGGGGTCAAGAGGATGGGGCCAGACTCTGCTCAGTGTAGTGGTGCCCAGGGACAGGCCAAGGAGCAGCGAGCACAGACTGGAACCCAGGAGGTTCCATCTGAATAGGAGGAGAAACTTCTTTTCTGTGAGGGTGCCAGAGCCCTGAATCAGGCTGCCCAGAGAGGTTGTGGAGTCTCCTTGTCTGGAGAGATTCCAAACCCAGCTTGAGGTGATCCTGGTCAACCTGCTGCAGGTGACCCTACTTTAGAAGTGGGATTGGAGTAGATGATCCCCAGAGGTCTCTTCCAACCCCCACCGTGCTGGGATTCACAGTGCTCCCTCATTAAACTTGACTTATTTTCCCTCTCTGTACAACCATGTTTGCTTGCTTTTGGAAAAAATGATCATTTTCACTTCTGGCTAAAACTAGCAAGAGACCAAATGAGTTTAAAAGCTTCCATCAGCCTTTAGCTGGCAGTCATGTGTGCCATTAAAGGGCTGGACCCAACACCCTAATGAGAAAGGTATGTTCCCTCTGCTATCCGAGCTTTTCCTCTACTTAAGCATTTAAAAACATTTATTGGCTAAAATGGGCAACAGAAAGCAGGTCTTAGCTACTTCTCAAGGCTGGAAGAATCAGTCTGCAGGGAACAAAGATTTGGGGTTTTATTAATGTATGTTTCCCTCTTTTTTATTTAAAACCAGTGAAATCATCAGCTCCATTTAAGAAAGGAAAGAGATTCAGGGTAGTGTCCTAGTGCTTGACCTTTGCAGGAAAACATTACCCCAAATCCTGAAGGAAAAGACCAAGATTCTACCAAAAATAAATTACTAAACAATATAAGACTTTAATAAAACATGGAAGACAGATCTAAATGCTGTGGATTATCCAAGGTTACGCCAGAGGTCTTTGTTCAAGTATTTTCTTCTGAAGCAACCAGAAGGCTTTTATTCCCCCAATTATTTTTTTTCTCTTTAAAAGAGGAAATCAATAAAATAATGACACAAAGAGAACACTACCCTAAACAGCCTACTGAGAAACGCGTCCATGAGCACATTTAACATGCAAAGGATTGTTGTGAGTGAAGGGTAAGCATCAAAAAGGTCAAATATCCAAAGTTTTCAGTGAACCAACCAACTTTGTACAAGAAATTTTATCAACAGGCTTTGGCAGCAGGTTTTCAGGAACTAACAGGTCAAAAATCTAAGTGTTCCCTTCAGGCTAAGACAAGATCAGGATGCAGAGGATTAAAAAGCTTATGAAATATAAACAGGTTTGCCATGTAGAAAACTGTTTTCTTGGAAGAATGGGCATAGGCATTGCTCTGATTCAGATTTTAATCAAGGGAGCTCCCTGTTGACACACCATTTTTAAGGACATGATAGAATGATAGAATCATTTTGGTTGGAAAAGATAACCCAAAACTGACAGGTCACCACTAAACCATGTCCCCAAGCACCACATCTCCATGGCTTTAAATGCCCTCCAGGGATGGTGACTCCACCATTGCCTATGATAGCCTGGGCCAATGCTTAACTGCTCTTTCAGGGAATAAATTGTTCCTCATGTCCAACCTAAATCTCCCCTGGCACAACTTGAGGTCATTTCCTCTCATCCTGTCACTTGTTACCTGGGAGCAGAGACCAGCCTCCACCTTGCTCCAACCTTCTTTCAGGGAGTTGTAGAGATCAAGAAGGTCTCCCCTGAGCCTCTTTTTCTCCAGGCTAAACAACTCCAATTCTCCCAGCTGCTCCTCACAACACTTGTGCTCTAGACCCTCCGACAGCTTCACTGCCTTTCTTTGGACACACTCCAGAACCTCAATGTCCTTCTTGGAGTGAGGGGCCCGAAAGTGAACCCCGGATTCCAGGTGTGGCCTCACCAGTGTCCAGTCCAGAAGGACAATTTCTGCCCTAGTCCTGCTGCCACACCAGTGTTGACCCAAGCCAGGAGGCTGTTGGCCTTCTTGGCCACCCTGGGCACACTGCTGGCTCATCTTCAGCTGCTGTCAACCAGCACCCCTAGGCCTTTTCCCTCAGGCATCTTTCTAGCCACTCTGCTCCAAGCCTGGAGTGTTCATGGGGTTGTTGTGATCCAAGTGCAGGACCCAGCACTTGGCCTTGTTGAACCTCATCCTATTGGCCTCCCCCCATCGATGCAGCTTGGCCAGATCAAAGCAGATAGACTTAGGAATTTTAGTCCACCTTTACATATGATAAATCTAAGCCAATGAATCACCTGCTTTGAGACTACTGAGAAACATTACCTTGCGGTATTTGACGAAATAGGCATTGATGGGCAAGCCCCCATCCCGCCCTGACCGCCACACCAGGTTGTAGACATCTGGTTTTGGCGTCTGTGGGGGGCTGAGGATGATGGGGGCTTCAGGGGGAGCAGCATTGTGCAAGGCTTTTGCTGTCTCAAAATCACTTCCATTGCTCTGGGCGATCTCTGCGGGAGCCATTTCTGCTGCTGTCGTGCCAGTCTCTGAAGGAGCTGCAAAGGGAAGAAGAGGCTGGTTATGTCTTCAGGATGACACAGGTTTGCTCCATGCAGAGGGGACACTAGGTCACTGAAGAGTGTCAATTCCAAACAAGCTCTCCTGCAAAAACCCAGTTCAAGAGGTGCCTGTGCAGACATGAGCCCCATGCCAAGAGGTGCTGGCTATCTTTTCAGAGAGAAGTAGCCTTTTTGGGGTTGGCTTTTTTTTTTTTGTTATTTGTGGGGTTTTTTTCACAGTAGGAAAAAGAGAAAACCTGAAATGCAAGGTCTGCAGGCATGGTCTGACTGGTATCTCCAATAAATTAAAAAATGGCAATGTGTATTAAAAGAAAATGAAAATACACAGCTCCACTTGAGACACAAACGGTGTAATTTTAAATTAACACGTTTGCACAAGGAACTTTTCATGGCCTGAACTGGCATGCACACAAGAGGACATTCTCCTATCTCAGTTTCTGAGGTTTTAGCTGTAATTTCGATCAGCTTTGAAAGCTGCACGGCTTGACTACTTCACCTGAAAATTTATGGACAGTTTGCAGGCAGATCTAACATGCAATTTAATACTAACACATGTCTAGAAATCCTGCTCCAGCCTCCCCCATCCTATTTGCTTTGCCTGGTATAAAATGAAGTTAAAATATATAATATCAGTAGTTGGAAAGAGGTCGTGAGACAAAAAGAAGCACTGCTGGGCTGACACAGGGCTCGTCAGCATTCCAGGCAGGAAAGGGGTGGCAGGTTGGACATCTGAGATTATCCAGGACAAGTAAACGTCAGTGCTTAAACCCAGAACGGTTGGGAACCAGCGCAGCTCCTCGAGGTTGCAGTCTGCAGAGCTGGGCCTGCCAGATGTTCTTAGCCCTGTCCATCCCTTGCAGATTTGTGTAGGTTTATGTTACGTGCTGGGGTCTGGAAGGGGAAGGGAATGAAGGGAACTTGGTTTACAAAACAAACAAATTCCTGGGTAATGTAAAGCCTCGGCAGCGTTAGCCTGGCTGACTCGGATTCCTCCAAACCTCCATTAAAATACCAGCAGCAAGTGTGGCTGCTATTTTTGGCCACTTTTTTCAAACGTTGGGAAGGAAAGTTCCCCTCTCCAATTGAAGCCACACTCGCAGCAAGCATTCCTTGTTTGTTCCTCCCTATTTATTTAGCAACACCACAACATTTGGAGAGTGAAGAAGGCAACAATGCAGGGAAGACGTCCCCAAAGCCATATGGAGTTTGCTTAAAACATCCCCAGAACAATCTCCAAGCAAAAGGGTATCTGCTACTGTCAGATATTGGAAACAAACGCCTCAGCTGAACAGGCAGAAGGCCCCTGGCAGCATGGTGGACCCAGAGGGTTTGTGGGTGGGCATGGCATGGTTTGACGCCTGCCAGTATGGAGGAAATGGACTCTCGGTCACGGAGAATTAGTTGTGGTTTAGGCTGGTGACAGGAGACTGCAGTCCTTGCTGTGTTTATTGCTGTGAGAGGGGAGTGAGGCGTCAACAAATGGCAAGTAGTTTGTGCTTTTGCTTTGGAAAACAACCCCTGGGTAAAAATTTCCATTCAGCAATTTGGATCTAAGCTCTTTTTGCTCAGTTTCTGGCATAATTGCTACCCCTATAAACCAGCCAACAGACTTCTCTCTGCTGCTGTGTCATTATGCAACTTTTTTTGGCTGCTGCTTTTAGTGCCATCCCTTCCCCCGAGCTACCGAGACTTACTCTTCTTCCTTGGCTTCTCAACCCCAGTGTGAAATGTAAGCACCACTAAGCTGGCTAAGACCAAAGGCTGTACATGCCCCAAATCCTACCTCCAACAGAGAAGGGCCTGAAGTCCCGAATTCAGGCATTAGAAGAGTGTCTTCATAGCTTTAACTCACATTCTCAGTAACACCCAGTATTTCACAGCTCACTATCATGTCTCCCCTTCAGCTACCTCATTCTCCAGGTGAAGAGCCCTCACCTTTTCAGCCTCTTCTTCTGCAGAGACTATTCCACACCACTAGGAACCCACTTGCCATGTCTCCCAGCACCTTTCCTTGTTCTTCTTGAAACAGGGGTGCAAACATGCAAGCAGATTTTTTCTTGTGTCTTACACTAACCTGCTACTCAGCTTTCCTTGAAGTGTATTTTTCTCCTTTATTTCCATTGGAAAAAGTTATTTTTGAGTGTTTAGTGGCTCTGGGAAGCTACCACCATGCATGCAAACACCACGACTGTCTAAAAAAGATCTAAAGGAAGCAATCCTGAGCTATCATTTTACATTTTGGTGGTTTCTTGCTAGGATGGCAGCTTGAGTTGCCCTGCCTGCTTTTAAGACCATGCAATGAATCACATGATGGAGTAGGTCCAACAGAAAGAAGACAAAAAGATACATTTTTCAGCCACATAAGCTTCTCTGACAGTGTCCTTGCACAAGGGAAATTAAGGGAACAAGCCATTGAGGCTGTGAAGTGCTGAAGTTGATTCAATGACCAAAGAAATGACCTGGAATCACAACTTGAGTCATACAGGTGCTTCAGAAGTGTCACCTGGCACAAATGCTTCATTAAAACACCTAAATGTTTGAGCGTGGCTTTTGGTACAGCTGGGGACTGCTCTAAACCCCTAACAGCTCCCAGAAGCTACTTGGGGACTTTTCTACCAAAACCAAATGCTTTAACCACCCTCTGCACCAGCAGCAGCAGTAGCAGCAAGTACAATAAACAGATAAAAGTTAATAAACAAAACATTAACATTGAACTCCCTGGCATAAAATTTGGAGGGAGAGTGGTGGGACTGCCCTCTTTGAGACAGGCTGAATTCTGGGATGATATTTAGCTTTGTGTTTCCGCTCAGCAAGGGCCAACAATAACTTATTTAGAAAACTACATGACGGGATCACTTCCTTGACATTTCTTATTTCTTTCCTCCACTAAGTGAAGCTTTAAGCATCTTTCTGTATTATTTACATGAGTATCAAATGTTAACTGGTGGTAACAAACATCTTTAAATATGTGGGCCACGTTAAATGTGCCTGATCTTAAATCCTGTTGACATTTAGCCAAAATTACTAAGGCAAGATGCTGAACGAGCTAAGAAACTTAAGTCAGTTCATGTAACTAAAAATCTGTTCTTGTGAAGGGAATTTGAGGGAGCTTAAATCTGTTATTAATATCACATAACATTTTCTCATCATGTACAAGAGTGCTAAGTCCATACAATGCATTTTTCTCCTCTGCCTAATGCAGAAGGGAAGAATTAGTCATAGATCATAGAATCGAAGTTGGAAAAGACCTCTAAAGGCCATTGAGTCTGACCATTAACCTAATGCTTACAGGTCACCACTAAATCATGTCTCTCAGCACCACATGTACACAGCTTTTAAACTTCTCCAGGAACAATGACTCCACCACTGCACTGGCAGCCTGTTCCAGGGCTTGACAGCCCTTTGGGGAAAGAAATTGCCCCTCATGTCCAGACTAAACCTCCCTTGATACAACTTGAGTCTCTTTCCTCTTGTCCTGTCGCTCGTTCTTTGGGAGAAAGGATCGACCCCCATCTTTCTCCAAACTCCTTTCAGAGAGATGTAGACAGGGAGAAGATCTACCCTGAGCCTCCTCCAGGCTAAACAACCCCAGTTCTCCCAGCTGCTCCTCACAACACTTCTTCTCTAGACCCTTCCACAGCTTCACTGCCCTTCTTCGGACACACTATAGCACCTCAATATCCTTCTTGGAGTGAGGGGCCCAAAACTGAACCCAGGATTCGAGGTGCAGCCTCATCAGTGCCAAGCAGAGCAGCACAAGGACAGCTGAGGCTCCTCTCCTTCACTTCCCCAGCACACCCACAGGACCTACCTGCTATGAATTTCTTATTTTGAAGTGTTTCTCACCTAAATCAGGGAGCAACTGTGCTATTTTGTGCTTACCAACTATAAGGAAGGCTTTGGACACCACGGAGCCGTGCTCATTGAAGGCTTCGCACGTGTACTCCCCGGCACGCTCAGGGGTCACATTCCTGATGAGCAATGAGCCTGAGCCAGCTGGCGACACGGAGGAGGAGGTGGGCTCTGAATCAGCACTGCCTGGCATCGCTTGAGGAGGTTTCTCTGGTTCTGAATGAGGTATCTGGGAAGGGGAGCTGGTCACACGTCCTCTGCTGTCGTACCAACGGATGATAGGAGCAGGTAGGCCAGTTGCATTGCAAGACAGTGTAACATTCCCACCATCAATCACAGTGAGGCTGGCTGGTGGAGAAACTATAACTGGTCTAGAGCCTTTGCCTAGGGGAAAAAGAAACAACCAAAGAATTAATTTGGCTAAAGAATATGACACAATGCCAAAATGAGTCCATACAAATTACAATATCACATATGCTTCTTGAAAACCATTTCTAGTAACTGTATTTCCTGCAAAACACTGCCACAGATTGCCCAGAGAAGTGGCAAATGCCCCAACCCTGGAACCATTCCAGGTGAGGTTGTTTTGAGGCTACAAGCTACCTGATCTAGCTGAAGATATCCTTGCTCACCACAGGGGAGGTTTAACTAGATGACCCTGAATGGTCCCTTCCAACCCAAACCATTCTGTGTTCCTGTGATTTTAACAGTTATTTCTTCTATAGACTGAAGAGATCACCTGAGACTTGTGCTTGGAGAAGGCTGATAGAAAACTACACTCAAACAACACTTAAGAATGTTCTAATTAATGAAGGCTTAGACCTAACTGACTTAGGTCAGTGACGAATGCAGGCACGGCTTAGACCACTACAGAGACAAGCAGGTCACAAAGTATCTGCTCAACCAGCTTCTGCATATCTCCCTTCAATCCTAAGAGGTACAGAAAACATTGAAAGCTTCAACTACATGACAGGGAGAGAACAGAAATAGCAACTGTCTTGCCAACATCCTTGCCCTAGCAGACATTCAGTTCTCTAGGTGTTAGAAAGTATCTTGGACTGAAAAGTGATCAAAAAGACTATTGGTATCTGTTATTTTATTTAGTGTGGAGAAAAGTAGGCTCAGGGGAGACCTTCTTGCTCTCTAGAATCCCCTGAAAGTAGGCTGGAGTGAGGTTGGTCTCTTCTCCTAAGGAACAAGCAACAGAACAAGAGGAAACAGCCTCAAGTTGTGCCAGGGGATATTTAGGTTGGACATTAGGAACAATTTCTTCCCTAAAAGGATTGTTAGGCCCTGACACAAGCTGCCTAAGAGAGTGGTGGAGGCACCATCCTGGGAAGTGTCCAGAAGTCATGAACATGTGGTGCTGAGGAACATGGTTTAGTGATAGATTTGGCAGTGCTTGGTTAACAGTTGGACTCGATGATCTTAGAGGTCTTTACTGACCTTAATGATTCTGTGATTCTATGTAAAATTCAATTATAAGCTGATTTAATTGCAGCTGTTAATCTAGGTTTTAGGTACCAAGTAACTACACCACCCCAGAAGTACCTACATCTCTTAAAATTCAACTGAAAGTCCCTTTTTTGCAAGATTTGCTACAGACAGTGGTCAGAAGCAAACTGAGGCGGGAAAAAACAGAACAAAGGTTAAAGTACAGATGCTCAATTTGAGTTCTGGAGTGTTGTAAGTGCTTCTACCTGGCTGGACACGAAGTCTTCCAGTGGACTGCACAGACCCAAGCCCATTGTCTGCTATGCACTGGTACAATCCAGAGTCCTCTTGGGTGGCTCCGTGGATGCGCAGCCGGTTTCCTGTCAACAGATGCCGTGGGGAGAGCTGGATGGGAGCTGCGTTGTGAAGCCAGGTGAGGGTGGCAGCAGGGCTGCTGTGGACATCGCACCAGAAATGCACGGTCGCTCCAGCCACCACTATTTCATCTTGTAGCCCCTTGGAGATGGAGGCAGGTTCTAGAAAGGGAAATAATTCCACATAAACCACTGTTTGTTGACCTTAGCCTAAGTCCTGAGAAAAACACTGTGAAACTTAGTACAAACTTGTCATGTACAAAGGCTAGGCAAGTACCATGTAATTCTAGTTCTACCTAGCTAAAGCTGGTTTTACCCCACACTTGCTTATTTTAATGATCTCTCCTTTCTATTCCAGTCACATTTGCATTAGCACTGTAAATAAAACATCTGTATTCTTTAGTGACATAACAAGAAGTGCATTGTGTAAAAGTGCATTGTGTAAAAGTGCATTGCAAAAGTGCAACCTGTTCTCTAAGTTCAATGTAAACATTTCAAAACTCAAACACAAACAGTGATGGATGCACAAATCTCGAGCTACAGGAAAATCTGCTACAAAGGGGAGATTTGGAATGACTGTGGCCACACAAAAGAAGCCAAATGTATTCCTCTTGCTTTTGTTTGTGTCCTCATCCAAACACACCACTTCTCCTTGCCAGCTTTCTGCTTACATACAACCTCAAAAGAGAAACATCTGATCTCTGGCACATTATTGACTCTGTATCCCATAGACACTTGGCACTCAGCAGAAAAATAAATAGATCAGTTCTTCCTTCCGAGTTTGTTAGCCTTTGTTCTTTAATTGTTTCAGACTGCAAAGGATTTGAAGAGATAAATAGTTCTGGATTTTAACTTGGGAGAGATGATAAGATATGGTCATTCTGAACATATCTTTACTCTTTAATATGCTTAGGTTGAGAAAGAGCATTAGGCTATTTGTAATCAGATGCCAAAACCAGCAAGCACAGAAAGAAAAGGTTCATTGCCTAGATGTGAGAGTTTCTTATTTCTTACCAAGTATAGTAAGTGAATAGTTAATGTATTTCACAACTCCAGATTCATTCCCCACCATGCAGGAGTAATTTCCAGCATCCGATGTCTCTAGCCTGTCAGTCACCAGATGGGAGTGCAGCAGTTTCCACCTGCCTTTCCTCAGTGCATCATGGCCGTCCTTCACCCAGCGGATGGAGGCTGGAGGCAGCCCGCTGACAACACATTCCAGTGTCAGGGAGCTGTGCAGGGGCACTGCCAGGCTCTGGGGTGCCAGTGGGTGAACGATGTGGAAATCACTTGAGGAAGAGCCTAGAAGAAAGGAGATGGGGCTTATCACTACACTGCACACTCTCCCACCCCATCCTCCAGGCCTGAGGTTTGAGATGCCTTTCAAATAGAGTGGCTTTTACTTGTGACAAAGCACAATGCAGTTCTCTTCTCAAAGCTGTGCTCCAAAATTGGTATGGTAACTGGAGTACTAGCAATATGCATTTTTCAATCTATCTTGGCATGTTAGCAGCACCCATGCTGCTCCTCCACAGTAAGAAGAAATATGGATTGAATGTGCAAATAACAGAATGGATTTTACAGAACACAGTGTTTGAAAGCAGTGGATATTCACTGAAGCCCAGCATGGTGGGGGTTGGAAGGGACCTCTGGGGATCCTCTAGTCCAACCCCTCTGCTAAAGCAGGGTCACCTGCAGCAGGTTGACCAGGATCACCTCAAGCTGGGTTTGGAATCTCTCCAGACAAGGAGACTCCACAACCTCTCTGGGCAGCCTGATTCAGGGCTCTGGCACCCTCGGAGGAAAGAAGTTTCTCCTCCTATTCAGGTGGAACCTCCAGGGTTCCAGTCTGTGTCTATTGCCCCTTGTCCCTAGGCACCACTGAGCAGAGTCTGGCCCCATCCTCTTGACCCCACCCTTTAGCTGTTGCTCAGCATTGAGCAGATCCTCTCTGGGGCTGCTCTTCTCCAGGCTAAGCAGTCCCAGGGCTCTTAGCCTTTTCTCCTCCCAGAGATACTCCAGTCCCCTCATTGTCTTCATAGCCTCCACTGGAGACTTGAACCTCCAGTGTCTCTTGAACTGAAGAGCCCAGAACTGGACCCAGGACTCCAGATGTGACCTCCCTAGGGCAGAGCAGAGGTGGAGGAGAACCTCCCTTTACCTGTTGGCCACATTCTTTTTTATGCACCCCAGGAAACCATTGGCCTTCTTGGCCATGAGAGCATACTGCCGGTTCATAGTGAACTTGTCTACCAGGTCCTTGTCTGCACTGTAGGCTTACATGCCCATGCTAAAATCTTGGGGATGTTATTTCTTTGGTTTGAGATGTATTAATTATGCAAAGCTGAACTGAATACTCACGTGTAACTACAAGCTTACATCCAGCAGGTTCGATTCTGAGATCGTGAGTAACTGGGTTGTATGCTGCACATTTATAGAATCCTTTATCTTCTAAAGATACATTCAAAATCTGCAGGTTTCCAGATGGAAGAATTAGGTAGTTGTCTAAACAAGTGGGGAAGGAAAAACATTTTTTTTAAATTTAGTTTCAAAGAGATTCCTTTTGTCTTTTAAATAACTTGTGAGATATAGCAATCTATTCTACATGTAGGATCACAAAGAAATCACACTGCCATGCAAAGGATACTCACTTAGAAAGGCAGATTCAGACAAAATGATTTGCACAGAAAGTTCTGCTGGAGTTTTTTTTTTCCCCATTTAAGTTGTAAGACAAAATCCAAGCAAGGTTTTGTTGGGATATTTACACTACTGACCAGTGGCATAAAACATGTCCTCACCTGATGACTGCTCCAGCCATTTCCCCCGCACTTGAAAGCGAACCTGGGCTTTAGGGATACTTTCTGGCACCCTGCACCCAATGAAAGCTGTACCTCCTTCCTCCACTGCCATAGTGGCAGGTCTCACTGACATGTCAAAATCAGCTAAACCTGGAAGAGAAGAGGTGAAAGGTGAAGGGCAGCCAAGGCCTGAGAAAGGGGAAGAGCAGCAAGCTCAGGATTTCTACTTCAGACATAGCTGGTTTCAAAGTGGTTATCTTCCCTGCTGCAGCATTACGGTGTTCACATCAACAGGCAATGTCTTTTCTGTGGATATCAGCATAAACCCTCCTGAGTTCATACTTTTCCTTATTAAAGGTCCAGCTTATAGATAGGAATAGTGAGGAAACAAAAACCAGCTTCTATATTCCCTTAACTGCTCCAGGAAAAACAAGCAGAGATGACATTGGTAGGAGGAAACTGGTTCTGAAAGCACTATGAAAGACAATTTACCCTACCAGCCAGGAGCCTGTCTATAAGGAATATGAAATTGTCTTTTTGTGGTTATAACTAAGACAACACTGAGCACCGCAGCACCTCTCACTCCTAGCCACGGGCAATGAGGCAAGCAGAAAGTCTCCACAGCTAACAGCACCTCCTAAATGACCAGGAAAATCTCCAAAGGGGAAGAAAAGTGTGAATGCTCTTCTAACTCCCTTCGTGTTCAAAGCATCTTTGAGGTTGTGAAGTTTTTCTACGTTAGCCACCCCTACAGCTCTCCTGAGAGGGTCTCGCTATGGGTCACTACTTTACCAAAACACTTACTTCTCTCACTTGTAAGAAATTTTCCTCCCAGGGGGATTTTGGACATGCTCCATAGATGAGGTACCCTAACAGAGAAATCACTCAGCTCCTCCTTGACAAAGACCTGATTCAGACAGCCTTTGTGAGCCCAAGCACACAAATCACACTCACGGAGGAACAGTCTATTTCCATTCTCAGTATCACATCATCCCCTCCACATGGAAGATATTGCACTTCCCCTTCTAAAGCCCTTGAAGATTGAATAATTTACAGATCAAGCACCAGAGAATCACTGCAACTGAGAGAAGGGAAGTTGCCCTTAGAAGGACAGAAGACTGCCCCCACCTGAAGAACATCTAGATAGTTTTGACCAAATAAAATGCTACACGTGAAAAGGGGAAATTTGCAGCTCCCAGGCAAAAATTCCCACTCCTCTTTTTTTTAATCAACACTTCCGTGGTGGCAAGATAGCTCGGTTCATCTTTCAAGATCTTTTCTGACGAAAAGCTTTCGGAAACCTCGTACGTTCAGGTCACACTGGAGCATGTCCAGAGAAGGGCAATGAAGCTGGTGAAGGGTCTAGAGCACAAGTCTTGTGAGAAGCAGCTGAGGGAACTGGGGTTGTTTTGTCTGGAGAAGAGAAGGCTCAGGGGAGATCTTCTTGCTCTCCACAAGTCCTTGAAAGTAGGCTGGAGCAAGAAAGGGGTCAATCCTTTCTCCCAAGGAACAAGTAATAGGACAGGAGGAAACAGCCTCAAGTTGTGCCAGGAGACATCCAATTTCTTCCCCAAAAGGATTGTTAAACCCTAGCACAGGCTGCCCAGGGCAGTGGTGGAGCCACCATCCTTGGAGGGGTTCAAAAAATGTGAACATGTGGTGCTGAGGGACATGATTTAATGGTGACCAGGCAGTGCTGGATTTAAAGGTCTTTAATGATCTTAAAGGACTGTTACAACTGACGTGGTTCTATGATTCTACTGACTGAGGAAGAAAACCAACACCTTGAAACTAAGTGTTTTCTAAAGTCAGAAAAACCCGAAGCACCCAAAACAGTTGAGTTCTATATAATTTGCAAGAAACAGGGAATATAAATTAAAATGAACTTACTGCCTATTGATACCATTGCAGGCCTGCTCACCACAGCACCCATGCTGCTATTAGCAACGCACTGATAGTGACCAGACGTTGACAGGCTGAGGGAGATGATTGTCAGAGACCCAGACTGGATTTCCACTTGTCCCATCTTGCTGTCCAGAGGCTCCCCATTAAACAGCCAAGAAAGACGAGCCACAGAGGGCTCGGCAGAGCAGTGGAGGTGTACGGACCCACCAGACCTCTGGATAGTAGACAAGGGCTCAGAAATGAAACGGGGAGTTAAATCTAAAAGGAAAAATATATATCCAGTTAGTGACCAGCATTTTGCTGATTAAACGCAGGTAGGTTCAACGGAGAGGAAGGGAGAGATATGTCTCCAAGTGTGCACAAGGCAAAGCCATCACATTTGCTACAGCAGGAAAACCTGCAGTCCCGCTGGATTTATGCAGAGCGAAACAGCACCCGTCACCTGGAGAGATGGGACTAGGGGAACAGGCAGCTGCAGCTGATCTGTCCCCTCTGAAGCAGGCCCGGACGTGACTTGTGAAATCCTAGAAATGGCAGCAGCCTGCCAGGTATTTGTGCAGAACCGTCTCTGAGTCTGCAGAACTAATTAAATAGAGCAGGATGAAAAAAAAGCTGGACGAACAGCAAAGGCTCTTGTTAATTCCAAATACATGGACTTCATCAGGGTGAGGATGATGAATCGGGCATCCATTATCTTTACTGAGTAAAGAGGAACAGAAACAGGAAAAGCTGCTAATAAATAAAAGGTTCAGTTCTACAAAACTTGGTTATGAGAATCCATTTATTTGCCAGAAGAAAATTCCTGCTTGGTGGAGGAAATTTTCTCCTCTCCTGGCCAACAAAACACTGGGAATTATTTCCATTTGTTTTCTAAGGAATTCTCCGCTGATGATTTTGTACAAAGGGAGGGAGCAAAAGGCAATTAACACCAATAACTCCTATTTGGTTAGAAACACAGGAGAAAAAAAAAATAATTTAAATGCAGTGGCAGGGGAAAACAGTTCTGAGTTTGTGAGTGAGCTAAGGAACTCCAGAGAGGGGTCAAGAGGATATTAAATGACTCCCAAGTAAGAGAGTGTTTTCTTGTAGGTGGGGCCCTCGGCTCATGCTTTTCTTCTCAAGCCAGTCCATCCACACTCTGGTTATGAGTTTCAGATGAGAAACTGTCTTTTTAACAGAGCCATAAACTATCTGCATAAACATAAACTAAAAGTGGAAATTAAAGCATGGCTTCAATTCACAAAAGAAGATGAAATCCATAAAACCGGTACCCAAGCAGCTCACAGGACTCCATATGTCCAGTTTTCACTTTTAATTAGAAACCTGGGTTTCCTGTTAGTTCAGTTTGAATTTCCTGGGATAAGAGGTAAGGTAATGACCTTTTCAGTTTGCTAGCCACTGACTGCTATGCAATTGCACCATTACTTTCATCTTTGCTTATGACACCAACGCTTTGTGCTCAGTGTAGAAGTCAGAACTGGTAGCAGTGACCCTGCAGCTGGGATTTATCTCCAATGACTGCTTGAAAAATAAAATTTATCCCATTTACTCATGACAATTGGCTATGAAGTGCTAAAAGTAGTAAAAGCTTCTTTTTTGTGTGGTTACGTTAAGACAAGCTGACTACACAGAGCAGATGTATCAATTAAAACCATCCCTCAGCTTTTTTTAACACAAGAACTGTTCCAACTGCAGCCACACATCAGCGTTTGCCTTTGGAAAGCTGATTCCCTGCTCCCCCACAAATTTCTACCCCTGCCAGCCCCATGGGAACAGAAGATGCTCTGCACGCAGCAACATCAGAGTCCAGTAAAGTCCACAGAAATTCTCAAGAACAAACCTACGTAACTCAGACTTCCAGGTTAAAGGGCGACCTGCTGGAAAGCGTCTCCACAGATAAGGACCTGGGAGTGCTGCTGGACAAGTTGCCGGCAATGTGCCTTCATGGCCAAAAAGGCCAATGGTCTCCTGGGTGCATGAATAAGAGTGAGGCCAGGAGGTCAAGGGAGGTTCTCCTCCCTCTCTGCTCTGACCTGGTAAGGCTACATCTGGAGTCCTGGGTCCAGTTCTGGGCTCTCCAGTTCAAGAGACACAAGGAACTACTGGAGAGAGTGCAACAGAGACTATGAAAATGCTGAGGCACTGGAGGAAGAAAGGCTAAGAGCCCTGGGGCTGCTTAGCCTGGAGAAGAGGAGACCCACAGAATCACAGAATCATTACGGTTGGAAAGGACCCTCAAGATCATCTAGTCCAACTGATAGCCCTACACTACTCTTATCCCTAAATCATCCCCCGAAGAAACTTATCAATCCTCTTCTTAAAAACCTCCAGGGATGGTGACTCCACCACCTCCCTGGGCAGCCTATTCCAATATCTCACCACTCTTTCAGTAAAGAAATTCTTCCTAATACCTAATCTAAACCTGCCCTGGCACAGCTTAAGCCCATTCCCTCTAGTCCTGTTACTAGTCACAAGGGAGAAGAGGCCAACACCCGCCTCCCTAGAATGACCTTTCAAGTAGCTGAAGNACTGCTGGCTCATGTTCAGCCGGCTGTCAATCAGCACCCCCAGGTCCTTCTCTGCTGGGGAGCTCTCCAGCCACTCTTTCCCTAGCCGGTAGCGCTGCTGGGGGTTGTTACGACCAAAATGCAGGACTCTACATTTACCCTTATTAAAACTCATACCACTGGCCTCTGCCCATCGATGCAGCCTGTCTGGGTCCCTCTGCAGAGCCTCCCAACCCTCAAGCAGATCGACACTGCCACCCAGCTTCGTGTCATCTGCAAACTTACTAAGGGTGCACTCTATCCCCTCATCCAAGTCATCAATAAAGATGTTGAACAGGAGAGGCCCCAGCACTGACCCCTGAGGGACACCGCTCGTGACCGGCCGCCAACCGGACTTGACTCCATTGAGCTCAACCCTCTGGACTCGGCCATCCAACCAATTTTTTATCCAGTCAGAGGACATCTGCTCAATGCTGATCAATATCTAAAGGGTAGGGGCAAGAGGATGCAGCCAGGCTCTTTTGAGCAGTGCCCAGGGACAAGCAATGGGCACAAACTGGAACCCAGAGGTTCCATCTGAACATGAGAAGAAACTTTTCTGCTTTTGCCAGAGCCCTGGCCCAGGATGTTCAGTAAAGTTGTGGAGTTTCCTTCTCTGGAGATTCCAAACCCCGCTAGATATGACTGTGGGTAACCTGCTCTGGGTAACCCTGCTTTAGGAAGCGGGTTGGACTAGATGATCCTCAGAGGTCCTTTCCAAACCCTACCACTCTGAGATTTTGGGATTCCACACTCTAACACTTGTTTCAGGCCATCTTTTCATAAGTTAAGTCAGTTTAAGACTGCGTTTAAGTGCTCCCATGCTTCCTCAAAAGCAGCTTGTCAATAACATGCATTAAAGTTGGCCACTTTGCAACACCTTTCAAATCATTGCTCATTCAAATGTATGAGCTCAACCTCCACAACCTCCAAGCACATCATTGAGAAGGCCTCACCTGGACTGGTGGCAGTGATGAAACCCACAGCAGTGACGAAAAGCAGTGCCTGTAAGCGTCCGGGATCTGGATGCATAGCGCCTGATTACAGAACTTGAAAGTACAAAGCTCTGGATTAAGATGAGGCACCGAAACAGCTACAAAACAAACAAACAGATGTCAGCGGTAAGCTTCAGGAGTTAGTCTTTTAACTGTCTTACAACAAAGTGTTTGGGGTTGAGGAAAAAAAAAAGCGCAACCAGGAAACGGCTAATATTCTACGCGATATAGAAACCATCTGTAAAAAGGACTTAGAAGTTGAACTGAACTGTGTTTCCAAGTCCTACTCTTAACATAAGGCTTTTTCCACAGCTGGAGTACGAGGCATCCATGCTGAACTGCGCTGCCTTGATGAATTAGGCTACTCTCCAACCGGAGGAACTAAAGTCCAAAGTAAACAGCTTATCTATTGGAGATAATATTGTTTGCAAACAATAATCATTTGACCATCTATCACCAGGCTACACTTGTCTTACAAGATTTTATGAATCTATATGCTGCTACCACTTGTAATTACTCTAAATCTGCTTACTAAGATATGTCATCTGCTTCCTCCTTTTACAGTTAAACGGTGGCAAATGTCTACCAAAAAATATCACCAATATTACCCTCGTTCTCATTTATATTCCCCAACTAATCTGGATTTCTCATATATACTTCTGGAGGAGCCATGATGCGTGCTTTTGTCTACACAACTGCTTCTGCAAGAGGACAGTCTTAGTCATATCACACCTGACAATTCAGCTACAGAATATCTCACTTCCATCACCAAAAAATACAAACTAAATCATAAAACCTGCAAAACACAGAGTAAATTGATAAACCAATAACCCAACCTGCATGAAGTGAGTCTCCAGAATACTGTTTCCAACACTCAAGAGTCTCCAGGACAGTGTTTCTGACTCTCAAAGTCTCCATCAAATGCTCTCTTCTCCACAAAAAACCCCAATAATCTGCAGCTGTTGTTCACTTAACTTTTCTCTTTGCCTTGCATAATATGATGATGAATAAGATCCGAGCTCGTTTAGCACAGTTACTTCATTTATCAGCCTGGTCAAACAACTGCGCTGCTGATAACACTCAACGTGTATTTTAAACGTCTCATCTATCAGATGTGTATATAAACACATATCTAACACCCAGACAATAATTGGGAGCTTTACTGGCAGAAACAAGTGCAATGTTACATATGTTTGATGGAATTATGTCCCAGCTCACTGAGTGCTCGCGGAGCCATGTGCTTTCCACGGCGGCAGATCCAGATATCAACAGCAAACTTACTCCCATGGTTTATTACTCTTTACCCAGAGAGCCTCGGAGCACTGGAACAGGCTCCCCAGGGAGGCTGTCATGGCCTCAACTCTCACGGAGTTTAAGAGGCACTTGGACAATTCACTTAAGACACAGAGTGTGACTTTGCGGTTGTCCTGTGCCTATAGGAGTTGGACTCGATGATCCTTGTGGGTCCCTTCCAACTCAGGACATTCTGTGATTCTGTGGTTTAAAAATAACAGTATTTCACCATCAGGGAAGATGTTAGTCTCTACAACTCCCTGAAAGGAGGTTGGAGTGAGGTGGAGGTTGCTCTCTTCTCCCAACAAACAAGTGATAGGACAAGAGGAATCAGTCTCAAGTTGTGCCACAGGAGGTTTCAGGTTGGACATTAGGGAAAAATTCTTCCCTGAGAGGGTTGTTTAAGCCCTGGCACAGGCTGCTCAAGGCAGTGGTGGAGTCACCATCCCTGGAGGGGTTTAAAAGACATGTAGATGTGGTGCTGAGGGACATGGTTTAGTGGTGACCTGGCAGTGCTGGTTAATGGTTGGTCTTGATGATTTTAATGGTCTCTTCCAACCAAACCAATTCTTTGACTCTATGATGTGTAAAATTGTCAAGAGGCTGGGCTGGGCTGGCCACGAAATGAGTGACAGATACTCTCTATTAACGCCTCTCCCTTCCTAAAGGGAAAGTGTAAGAGAATAAGGGAGAGAGACTTAGGGCTTGCAAAAGAAAACTGAATCTACTTTAATGAAAAACAATAACACAAATATATACAAAACCAGTATTGAACACAACCTCCCTGATAGCAATTACATCACCGCTGATGCTGTGGCAGAACTCCCAGACTGGACTCAGCAGCAATTGGGAATGGGATTCAGGAGCTGGATTTTGAATTGGATTCAGGAATTCATGGATTGGGTTCGAAGGCAGAACAGACAAGAGTCCTCCTCAGACACTGGCCATTGCAGAAAAGGCTTGACACTCATGATACTACAGCTTTATACTGAATATGACATACAAGGAATGGAATCCCTAGTTTGTCAGTTTAGGCCACCTGAACTGTCCTCTCCTCTCCACATATGTGGCCTTTTACCCTGCACCCCAAACTGGGACGCAAGATTTAGCAGTGACCTTGGTCTGCGTAACAATCCTTCGTACCAACATTGTGTTATCACTGCTAGAAGCAGACACTGTCTGTGAGAACATGCTGTTAACTTCAGAAAGTGCATCACTGAGAAGAGAGTAAGCTGAAAAGTAAAATCTAACAGAATTAGTTGTAACTCAAACCAGAATAATAATGTATATGCAAAACAATCATCAGAAAGAGACCCCAATAATAGTAAAGGAATTGCTCTAGATTTCATGGCGCTCTTTGCCTACTGCTACTTCTCCTTGCAGACTGCATAACAACAGCTCAAGAAGGCAGAAAGAAGCGCTGTTGAGTTCTGCTCCCATTCCTGGGTGGTTTTATCTGATCCGGTGAATTCATTCCAGCTGTTGGGAAGCCCTGGTACTCCGGCAGAGCCGTCCGGTTCCCTGCCGGCAGCCGGGGCTGCCTTGGGAAGAGGCTGACAGTAGAGAAACCTGGCTGTGTGGAGAGTGGGTTGGTTTATTTGAGTTCTCGCTCGGTTCAAGGGCGGCAGAGCTGCTCCACCAGCCAGTGAGAGGACAAAGTAAACACCCCGAGAACTTGTTAACATCAAACACTTTGCTGAAGGGGGGGGGGGGGAAGTGTGCTTT